>SJYQ01016006.1:25246-43491 GCA_006410935.1 Redunca redunca | reverse complement strand
TCATGGATTCTAAGACAGAATATTAAGATAAACAACCTTACAAAAGTGATCTGTAAATTCTACATAATTCCAAACAGAATCCTAACAGACTTTTTCTAGAAATTGACAAACTGATGCTAAAAATTGTATGGAAATGCAAAAGACACAGAATAGAACAAGGCTGGGAGACAAACACTCTTACCATAAGACTGTGTAGAGAGATAGAAATTAGGATGACATATAAGGATATAATGACTGATAAATAAGTAAAGGGAACTGAAATTGAAAGTTGACCTGCAGTCAGTTGATTTGTGACCTAGGAACCAAGGTAATTTGATGTGAAAAGTAAAGTCTTTTTTAAAACGGTGCTGCGTTAGCCTAGCCAAACTCTGATCTCTGTCTCTCCAATTCAGTAACACCGCCACAATATGCTTGGATTTCTGCTGCCTGCAAACTGCCTCAGGTAACCAGGACAACCATGTGACTCACCTTATTGTTTCCTTTGTCTCAGGGATAACGGTCCTAGGCTTTCAGTTTTCTGATGTTGTCCAGTCAATTTTCTAGTTTTCAGTTTTCTGAAATTGAAAACTGAAAAGTTTTCCAGTTTTCTAGTCATGGGGGAAGGCAAGTCTGGACCTTGTTACACCATTATGGCCGAGACAGAGCTGGTATGCACTTTTAAAAGAGCTCTCTGCCTGCTCTGTGAAGAATGGGTTGTCATGGAGCAAAAATGGAAGAAGTGGAAGCAAAGAGTCTATTCAGGAAGTACTGCAGATGTGCAAGTGAGAGGCGATGGTGCTCGGTCCCTGGCTCAGCAGAGGCAGGGACTGGCTGGCTGCTGAAGGTGCTTTGGAGTTAGAACTGAAGTAACTGCCGATGGATTGGATTTGAGGCAGAAAGGAACAGACAGATGTTGACGCTAACAGCAGACATCTGGGGCCTGAAAAACGACCTGCATGCCATTTACTGAGAAGAGAAGGCAGAATATGAGGAGATTCAGGTTTGTTTGGAGCAATGAAGGTGGGACAGTGATGAACTCTGAAACCTCCATTCTTTGGCTAGAAGCATAAAAGAGAAAGTTTATATTCTCCCTATAAGACTGAATCTTCTAATGTGTTTTTCTTAGATTTTTCTTGTATATTATAGTTTTAAGTCTCTTCTCTAGGCCATGAACTCTTTGAAGAGAGCATGGCTGTCTTATTCATTCTGCTATCACATAAGATGCTCAGAGTGGTCTAATAAGTGTGTTAGAGAGAGAGACAGATAAAGTAGGGGATCCGATCAGGTTGGTGTCAGAGGTGAGGAGCTGGATGTTCTGGGTTGGAGGAGAGAGCATCCCACATCTCTTCAGAAGATCTGAAATCTTCTGCTCTTCTTTTTTGGAAACCAACTGAGCCAAGTAAGGATAAAGAATGTGTCTTAAATCTTAAGTACTGCATATGATTTACATAACCTTAGATGGAGATAATCTAGGGAAGATGCCTTATGATTTTGATATCATTTGTCTCCATGAAGAATAAAAATCCTTCTTTGAATTGAAAAACACAAGGGCAAAATGGGGAATAGGCTCAAGTATGTGTCTAATAACACGCCAACATATCTAAGTACACCGCTTAAAACCTAGTCTTTCCCGGTTACAGTTTATAACATAATCTCCACACAACTATTCACGATCATAGATGGTTTTATTTTTATAATCTTTAACCTCAGTGTTAAAAATGCCAAATCTATGCTGCATTCTGTGGGCATGGATGGAAGAAGTTAACCCTAAATGGTAGTGAAAGACGTTTTTGAAATTTTCACTATTCAGGTTAAAGTATTATCTTGAAAAATAGCCACTAAAAGTGTTTAATTCCTTACAGTGTTAGTTTGCACAGTAAGTACTTTTTCATATAGGGAGAGTCTGCTGCTGCTGCTGCTAAGTCGCTTCACTCGTGTCCAACTCTGTGCGACCCCACAGAGGAAGCCCGCCAGGCTCCCCCGTCCCTGGGATTCTCCAGGCAAGAACACTGGAGTGGGTTGCTGTTTCCTTCTCCAGTGCATGAAAGTGAAAAGTGAAAGTGAAGTCGCTCAGTCGTGTCCGACTCTTAGCGACCCCATGGACTGCAGCCTACTAGGCTCCTCCGTCCATGGGATTTTCTATGTAGCAGTTAAAAGCTGTTACACTATAGACCCTCTTTGACTTAGTAGCCTTGTGATTTTGAGCAAGGGCGACTTAACCTCTCAGTCTCAATTTACTCATCTATGAAAGAGGACTAATATTATCCCTCACACCAGGTTCTTGTAAAGATTAAATTAACAATAAATGTAAAGTTCCTCTGAAATAGTTTGCGGTACCTTTTGTTAGCTAAGAAAGAACAAAGAATATTGAAATAAGACCCTGGAGAGGTCAGTTCTGATGTGACCTATGAGGTCAGAAAAGATGTAAAGTGGGACTTTCCTGGCAGTCCAGCGGTTGGGACTCCACACTTTCACTGCAGGGGGCACAGGTTTGATCCCTGGATGCGGAACTAAGATCCCATATGCTACCTGGTATGGCCAAAAAAAAGAAAAAGTCGAAGGCATACAGAGATACCATTGAAAGAAAGAAAAGGCCTTGGCTGAGAATGTTAGTGAATAGATAGCGTCGTAGGGATTCTGAAGGGCACTGGGGACACACTGGAAGGAGAGCTAGGACTTATCATCAATAGAAGGCTGGGAGCTGGCGCCAAGAAAGCCACATGACTCCTTGGCCATCTTAATTCAGACAAATCTAAGTAAATATTTACCCAATCTCACTATGGGAAAAAGACTACTTAATTTTAAAAACAATGAAAGAAATCAAACACACAGGTTAACTATGTTTGCCTTTAGAAAAAAATAAAACCCTCAACTTCTGTACTTTAAAAATATTTAAAGAATTTTAGAATGAAAGGGAACTTCATAAACAGAAGTTAGGATCCCACAGAAGGTCTTCCAGGTAAAGTTAGTGGATTATACACAAGCACCTGCTTTTGCTCCTCCTCACAACCCACTAAAATGACAGCAAGGTGACTGTCACAAAGACATAAACCCACAAGGATGGAGAGAAAAGGGAGAGGAGGCGACAGAAGTAAGATTTTCAGGGAGGAAACAGATGGGGTAGTAAATGACTCAGAAAACCACCTGAAAACAGGACCTGAAGTCAGCAGTGGGAAAGCTGAAGCCCGCCCCAATTTACACTACAGAGTGTCCCAGGGGCTTGGGCAGGGGCAGCGTGGGGAAGCAGGAAGGGAAGTGGGGAGAGGCTGAAGACAGGACCATTGCTTTGAGAGTCCGTTAAGTAACTGGCCCCAGGTCTCCTCTCCACTCTGCAGCTGGGCCACTGATGAGACCCAGTGAAACCAGGGAGGTTAAAACAGAGGACCTCAGGCATGGCTGAAAGCAGGGCCTATAGTACTGAACAGAGATTAAGGAAACCTTTATATCTGCACCCTCAGACTCATTGGCCTCGTCTCCCAGCCAGCAAACCAGAGTCCCATCCTGAAGAAAGATCAGAAGTTCCCTTTGAGGAGTTTGACCGGTCTAATGAAACAAAGTGTACTCACCTTTCCAGGTGGCGCTAGTGGTAAAGAACCCACCTTCCAATGCAGGAGACTTAGGAGACAGGGGTGAGGTGGGGGTAGGTTTCAATCCCTGGATTAGGAAGACCCCGTGGAGGAGAGCATGGCAACCCACTTCAGTATTCTTACCTGGAAAAATTGCACAGACAGAGGTGCCTGGTGGGCTGTAGTCCACGGGGTTGCAAAGAGTCAGACACAACAGTGCTCTGAGGACTCAATAATAACAGATCTAAACAGACTGACAGTGAAGGTTCCTAACTCCGTGATCGGGCCAGATCGCCCTGTTGTGGAGGCCACATCCAACACATACTTCCTTCCCCTTCCCCTGTCAGAGCCTGCAAGCAGCTTTTTAATTCCCTTCTCCTGAAGATATGAAAAGAGCCAAGAATTACCAGACATCTGAGGGATGTTCCCAATATGAAAGATAGAAGCCAAAGAAATAAACAGAAAAAGAGCAATTTGGAGGATACAAAACTTGCAAGAGAAATAACCACCTTTTTAAAGAAATGATGCCATTAATACCCTGAGAGAGAGAAGAAAAGGTATTGCTGCATAAAAGTAGAACAGGATACTGTTTTAAAACAAGGGACAGGTCTCTCAAAGGAAAAATTCTTGGAACTAAAATTTTATAGAAAAAACACTATAAAAATATTGAAAGAAAAAAATTAAGGAAATCTTCCAGAAAAAAATGTAAAAGACAAACAGATGAAAAATAGGAAAAGCAAATAGAAATATTAGAGGCCCAATGAGAAGGTCTAAAACCCTAATAATAGGAGTTCCATAAATACAGAACAAAGGAAATATATAAGAAAGTATTCAGAGAAAAGATTCAATATGATTTCTCAGAACTCAGCCATGCGAATCTGCAGGTTAAAAGAGTCCACTGAGAGCACAGCGCAATGGACAAAAATAGGCCTGCTCCAAGGTTCATGTGATGAGTCATTTTGTTGTGTCAACTTGGATGGGTCAGATACCCAAATAGGATATTCTGTAAAACATTATTCTGGGAGTGTCTGTGAGGGTATTTTGGATGAGATTAACATTTAAAGCAGTGGATTTGAAGTAAAGCAGATTGCCTTCTATAACTGGGGTGGGCCTCATCCAATCAGTTGAAGGCCTTAGTAAACTGAGGCACTGCCTGGCCCACCCGGCAGACTTCTTCAACACTCATGAGGATTCCCCTTGGGCTTTTACATTCTTCATGCTCTCAGTTCAGTTGAGTCACTCAGTGGTGTCCAACTCTTTGCAACCCCATGGACTGCAGCACACCAGGCTTCCCTGTCCTTCACCAACTCCCAGAGCTTGCTCAAACTCATGTCCATCGAGTCGGTGATGCCATGCAACCATTTCATCCTCTGTCATCCCCTTCTCCTCCTGCCCTCAATCTTTCCCAGCATCGGGGTCTTTTCCAATGAGTCGGTTCTTTCCATCAGGTGGCCAAAGTACTGGAGCTTCAGCTTCAGCATCAGTCCTTCCAATGAAGATTCAGGACTGATTTCCATTAGGATTGACTGGTTTGTTCTCCTTGCAGTCCAAGACCCTCAAGAGTCTTCTCCATGGGATATTTTTTGCTCCGCCCTTGAGTCCATCAAACTTGAATGAGTCCATTCAATTGTGAAGAGAGTTCAACTCATTTCCCACAGGACTCTTCAGACCCATTCAAATGTTGAAATATCTATGGATACATGTGTGAGTCCTCAAACATCCCATGAGGACAAGCATAAGGGAGTTCCCTGGCAGTCCAGTGCCTGGGACTTGGCACGTTCACTGCCGTGGGCCTGGATTTAATCCCTGGTCTGGGAACTAAGATCCTGCAAGCAGAGCAGCCAAAAAAAAAAAAAAGAGGACAAACCTAAGATCCTTGAGGAAGATGTTTCCTAACATCTCAGGCTAGCCTTTCTCAATTCCAACTCCCTTTAGCCAAGATAACTTATTATAAAATACAATTATTACATGGCATTTTATACTCCTGGTATCCTAAACTTTGAAACCATTTTATTTTTACATAAATNCACAGTTAAGTTTAAAACAATATTACTAGAACCGTGTTTTAAAATAACCGAATAACTGGTTGATTAATTGATTGATTGACAGATTGAAGGAGCCCAGATAGAAAAGGAACAGATTGAAGTACAGAGTTACTGCACAACTGATACAGAGGACTAAATCAAAATGTAAGCACTGGATGTTTTAAAGCACATGGGGTCAAGCATTAGATCTGACTCAAGGAGGGAGCCTTGAGAGCCATTTCTTGCACTCAGAAACCCCAAATAATTCAAGGTCAAAGCTTTGGAACCAGAGGAAGTGAATCATGATCAGAGTCAGGATAAGGTGATGTTGATGAGATTTGGCCACTGTTATTTGTGAACCCAGGCAATTTTATAAAGGTGTCACCTGGTTAATTGCTGACAAAGGCAGTTTGGTACCAAGTTTACCAATTTTTAACTGTTACTGTTTTTCTTGCACAGGCTTCCCCCATGTTTCAGACGTAAAGAATCTACCTGCAATGCAGGAGACACAGGTTCAGTCTTTGAATTGGGAAGATCCCCTGGAGAAGGAAATGGCAACCCACTCCAGTGTTCCTGCCAGGAAAATTCCATGAACAGAGGAGCCTCGTGGGCTATAGTCCTTGTGATTGCAAAAAGGACATGACTGAGCAACTGAACGCACACATATTTTTCTTGCACACTATCAAAGTGACTCCTTTGCTTACATATTTGCCACTTGTATACTTCATTCCAGCCCTATTTTTACTAGCCTAAACCTCACCTACATCTGGTAGGAGATTTCTCTTCTCTACTAAGTCTTACTTTGTGTAACTACTCCAAAACTAACGTGAGTAGTAGTGAGTCTTCCAATTCAACTTCCATAATTCAAACTGCCTTTTTCAAACACACCAAAAAGGGAAGCATTTGGCATCTTCTAGTGGTCCAAATTGTGATTTTATTTTGTATTTATTTTGTTCTTTGATATAGAGAGAATAGCATGAATAGGGAATAGCTTTGCCTGGTGGCTGAGATGGTAACGCGTCTGCCTACAATGAAGGAGACCCGGGTTCGATCCCTGGGTCAGGAAGATCCTCTGGAGAAGGAAATGGCAACCCACTCCAGTACTCTTGCCTGGAAAATCCCATGGACAGAGGAGCCTGGTAGGCTACAGTCCATGGGTTGCAAAGAGTTGGACACGACTGAGCGACTTCACTTTCACTTTTGCCTTCTAAAACAATGGGCTTAAACTTTCTAAAAGCTGACCTTCAATCAGAAATACATTTTATTACACAGCTGTGCCAATCCCTGGCCTTTTCCCTCTCAAATCCGTTTCCTGTTCTTCCTCTGCTGTGTCTCAGGGATGCCAATCCCAACAGGCTATGTTTCTGAGGCTCCCAGGTTATGTATGTACTTCTGGCTGGGTCCGATCCATGGGCAGCCCTGCTATGACACTGGAGGGTGGGAGGAATGGAAAAGCAAAGAAGATTCTTCCCATCTTTCAATGCCTGTAGTGCATCTTTGACAGATGTTCCAGTTCTGGCCAAATCAGCCTCCTGTGACTTCAGCTTCTTCTGCATAATCCCAGCTCCAGGGTCTATCAACACTGCCCCTCCGTGGATCCCTGAGTATTATAGTTTCTGCCACTGCTGATCTCTGAGTTGCCTCACCTTCTGTTTCGCTTCTCATTTTTTTTCATCACTTACGTAACCTGTTTCTTGTATTAAATTCCCTCTATTTTGACAATGGTTTATATATATATATATAATTTTGTGGTGCGAGGGCTTCTCGATGCAGTGGCTTCTCTTATTGCAGAGCATGGGCCCTGGAGCACGTGGGCTTCAGTAGCTGTGGCTCCCAGACTCTAGAGCACAGGCTCAATACTTGTGGCGCGTGGGCTTAGTTGCTCTGCGGCATGTGGCATCTTCCCAGACCAGGGATCAAACCTGGATCTCCTGCATGGGCAGGCGATTCCTCCTCAGGGAAGCCCCTGACAACGGTTTCTGTTTTTCTGATACATTAATTTCCTGAAGCAAATGTTTTGTTAACAGTTTTCCTTTTTTTGACACCTTGTGCATTGGTTCTGATATTTCCTATTCTATCTCATTTTTATAAAATGCCAGCCACAGCCTCAAAACTGAGTCCACAATTCACTGATGGGTTACATCTCACCAGAGGAGATTTGAAAGTTGCATTTGAGACTGTATTTATTCATTTATTGTTTAAAGGTGGGTTTACTGAATTATAATTTGTGCATAGTAAATTCACCTTTTTAGGTGCACAAAATAAGAATTTTTGACAAATATTTACAGAATATTTGCATCTCCCCTCAAAGTTCCCTGCTCTCTTTTGCAGTTAACTCATCCCTCCATCCCTAATCCCTATTAACCACTGATGGGTTTTGGTGGGGTCTTCTTTTTTGGAGGGTTGTATTGTTTTATCTTTTCCAGAAAATCATATAAATAGAATTATACAATATGGGATCTTCTGAATCTAGTTTCTTTCACTTATTATAATGCTTTTTACACACAGAATTCACATGTGTTCTTTATCTATATTGCTGAGTGGTAGTCTATTATTATGTTAAACCTTAGAGACTTTTTTGAGGTCCAATATGTATATTTTACTTTTGCTATTTGTTTTATAAGCTATCAGTCTGAAACTGTACAAAACCTTTCAGAAGTCGTAACTGCTCGGCCCAGTGATTGAAGCCATGGAGGTGGGAGCTCATCACGGAACAACCTCAACAATGCCCACGTTCAAAGGCAAGAGAGGAAACAGCCTGGACTTTGGAGCTTTACTCTCTGGAGTTGAATTCTGCATCCAACTTTTGCTTCCTCTTGATCTGGAGCAAACTGCTCAACATCCCTTAAGTTATAGTTTCCTCATCTGTAAAATCAGATGATAAGAATGGTACATGTTTCCCTAAATTATTGGCCATCCCTGGTCACTCAGACAGTAAAGAATCCACCTGCAGTGCGGGAGACCTGGGTTTGATCCCTGCGTTGGGGAGATCCTCTGGAGGAGGGCATGGCAACCCACTCCACTATTCTTGCCTGGAGAATCCCCATGGACAGAGGAGCCTAGAGGGCTACAGTCCATGGGGTTGCAAAGACTTGCATATGTCTGACCAACTAAGCACACATTATGAGGATAAAATGAGATAAAATGTATAAAAATATTTGGTACATTGACTGGCCACAAAATACTTAGTAAATTAGCATATGTGCTATGAAAGCTGGTATGATTGTAGCCAGCCTAAAAGGCCAGGAGGAATAACTTTCTCCAAGGCTAAACCAGTCCCTTTAAGCATCTATTGCTCACTTCTGAGTACCTGGAAGCAGTGTCACTACCAACCAAGGAGGAGAAAATGCCTGACTCAGTCCATGAGGTCAGGAATACATGTCTGTGAAACCTAAATGTGGGGACTTCTCCTTCACTCTGGCACCTCACATCATTAAGTTAGATGATCAGTTCAGTTTAGTTCAGTCGCTCAGTTGTGTCCGACTCTTTGTGACCCCATGGACTATAGCACGCCAGACCTCCCTGTCCATCACCAACTCCCGGGGTTTATTCAAACTCATGTCCACTGAGTCGGTGATGCCATCAAACCATCTTATCTTCTGTCACCCCCTCTTCTTCTCACCTTCAATCTTTCCCAGTATCAGGTCTTTTCAAATGAGTTGGTTCTTTGCATCAGGTGGCCAAAGAATTGGAACTTCAGCTTCAGCATCAGTCCTTTCAATGAATATTCAGGACTGATTTCCTTTAGGAGGGACTGGTTGGATCTCTTTGCTGTCTAAGGGACTCTCAAGAGTCTTCTCCAACACCACAGCTCAAAAGCATCAATCCTCCAGCACTCAGCTTTCTTTATAGTCCAACTCTCACATCCACACATGACTACTGGAAAAACCACAGTCTTGACTAGACAGACTTTGTTGGCAAAGTAATATCTCTGCTTTTTTACTATGCTGTCTAGGTTGGTCATAACTTTTCTTCCAAGGAGCAAGCATCTCTTGATTTCATGGCTACAGTCACCATCTGCAGTGATTTTGGAGCCCCCCAAAATAAAGTCTGTCACTGTTTCCATTATTTCCCCATCTATTTGTGATGAGATGACACCAGATGCCATGATCTTCGTTTTCTGAATGCTGAGTTTTAAGCCAACTTTTTCACTCTCCTCTTTCACTTTCATCAAGAAGCTCTTTAGTTCTTCATCACTTTCTGCTATAAGTGTGGTGTCATCTGCATATCTGAGGTTATTGATATTTCTCCTGACAATCTTGATTCCAGCTTGTGCCTCATCCAGTCCCGCATTTCACATGACGTACTCTGCATATAAGTTAAATAAGCAGGGTGACAGTATATAGCGTTGACGTAATCCTTTCCCGATTTGGAACCAGTCTGTTTTTCCATATCCAGTTCTAACTGTTGCTTCTTGACCTGCATACAGATTTCTCAGGAGGCAGGTTAGGTGGTCTGGTATTCCCATCTCTTTCAGAATTTTCCACAGTTTGTTGTGATCGACACAGTCAAAGGCTTTGGCATAGTCAATAAAGCAGAAGTAGATGTTTTTCTGGAACTCTCTTGCTTTTTTGATGATCCAGCGGATGTTGGCAATTTGATCTCTGGTTCCTCTGCCTTTTCTAAAACTAGCTTGAACATCTGGAAGTTCACAGTTCACATACTGTTGAAGCCTGTCTTGGATAATTTTGAGCATTACTTTGCTAGCGTGTGAGATGAATGCAATTGTGCAGTATTTGAGCATTCTTTGGCATTGCCTTTCTTTGGGTTTGGAATGAAAACTGACCTTTTCCAGTCCTGTGGCCACTGCTGACTTTTCCAAATGTGCTGGCATGCTGAGTGCAGCACTTTCACAGCATCATCTTTTAGGATTTGAAATACTGGACTCTAAATCAACAGATATGAGGTCTTTATGATCTCTTCAATTCATATGACTTTGAATCTCCAGTGCATGTCTTGAAAAGATGCAGGCAGCATGGTGCAATGGGTCTAAAGCCGAACATGCTTGGATTTAAAGCCAAACACTTTGGTACCAGCTTGCACTTTGCCACTTTTTACTGATGTGAGCTTGAGAAATTTACTTAGCATTTCTGCGCCCCGCCTTCTTCATCTGTAAATGAATATGTGACTATTTCCCATAAGTGTTCCTGAATCAATTGTCACTTGCTATGCTTTCAAATTGAACATTTCATTATTATTTTATATAGAAAATACATTTTATTTTTCAAATGTGGCCATTCAGAGTAGAATTATATGAACTCTCTGTGATATGATGACTACATTGATTATTTCTGTGAAAGTATTTGTTATTGCTTCTGTAATAAAGACTGTGTTTAGAAAAAAACTGTTCCACCTGACCCCTGAATGCCTGTGCTTAATACTCACCAGGCATGCACATTCTAACAGCCTTTGTGTTGGTATAATGGACCAGCAAATTCTTTTTTCTGCTGGGGATTCGATCATATCCTACAAACAAAGACAGATTGTTTTGAATTAGTGTCTGTTGGCAAGGATGTTCCATTGTTAAATTACTTTATGTGTGAGTTTTGATCAACTTGAGCCTATTTACCTTACAAATTACATTTCTCTACAGAATAAAATTTTTCTTTATGAATTAGATAAACTAGCTTATTAATGTATTTCTATTATACTAAACTCAAACAGTGCCTAACCCAATAAGGTTGTAACTTCTGTGTCAAGAAAGAACAAGCCACAGATTCACATGCGGTTACTGGATATTGCCTTTACTACTTTTCATTTCCACCTGTCAAATAAGTAGTTCATGCAATGCTGGTTTTTCAAAATGTTCTGTTGGACCCTCGTACGTAACTACCACCCACATAGATGAGAATGCAACTACTAAGTCAAGAAAGACGATGGAAAGGAAAGAAAAGGAGATGATGGTGGCTGTGATATCACACACAGAATGCAGCTAACCTCGAGGAAATTTAAAGACAGAAATAATTTTAAGTCCAGTGAACTTCTCCAGTTATATACCTTTTCTCAGATTTATTTTTTTTTTAATTTTTATTTTAACTTTAGTTTACTTTACATTACTGTATTGGTTTTGCCAAACATTGACATGAATTCACCACGAGTGTACAAGCGTTCCCAAACATGAATCCCCTCCCACCTCCCACCCCATGCCCTCCCTCTGGATCCTCTCCTTGCACCAGTCCCAAGCATCCTGCATTCTGCATCTGATATCAACTGGCGATTCGTTTCTTACTTGATAGTATACATGTTGCAATGCCATTCTCCCATCTCATCCCACCCTCTCTCTCTCTCTCTCCCACAGAGTCCAAAAGTTCTCTCTATAGATCTGAGTCTCTCTTTTCTCAGATTTAAAGAGCAGATCTTTTAATAAAATTTAAGCTGGACGTCATTATGAGTCAAAGCATAGTAAGTAAATTAACTGTTCCTTTTGAGTCTCAGAAGCAATCTTCCACCATGTATCACTGGTAGCGGTACCTAAATTATAGATCCTAAGTTTGATCCATGACTAGTATTTAGCAGATTGATTTCTAAAATTCTGTTTAAATATTGTTTTAATGTGATGTAGTCAGTCACTTCTACTGTCTTGAAATTCACAGACCAAATATCTCACGTTAGGAATTGTTTGTGGAGATGACTACTAATTATAGTGACTCTTCATTTATTTTGAATTCATCTCTGTTGCCCTTTGATCTTCCTTAACATTCCAACCCTCAGCCTCCTTCTAAATATTATTTTTTTTAGTCTTTACTTTTTCCTCCATACTTTTAAGTTTCTCCTCATTCCTCCTAAATTATAAATTCTCAAACTGAAGGAATTAAAATAGGATTCCTGGTAATATACTCTAATGTTATCTTAATACTTTTATTACATACTCGAGGCTCTGTGAAAAATATGTTTCCTTTCCTTCTAACACAAGCTCATATGATTTGATTACTAATGCCTGGGCCACCCCTCCCTGGTGATAACATAGCTCAGATCATCTTTCTAGTGTGTTGAGGAGGCTGTCATGTGGAATGGAATCAAAGCCTCAAAGAGAAAATTATATTGACTTGCTTTCCCATACAAGACCCAGAAGGAAATTAAACTGCTTTCATGTGGCTTGTATTCAGAAGCGCTTTGGCATAATATGCTATGTTGCGAATATATTTCCCTCTTTTGCATGTGAATACAAATAAAAATCTTCCTGGGAAGATAGGCAAGTTTTGAAACAAACAAACAAAAAGAACAGACTTTCAACTTTTAAACAGTGCATTCACCTTGCAGAATTTTTGTAAGGCCAGAAATAATTTGGCCAAATCTTATTGAGGATGTATAGAAAAGCAGTCCCCAAAACTTTACACAAAAGCTTTTCATTTAACATAAATTCCTTTCATCTTTCGGATGGTGACCTGAGAAATACAGCACCACTCTGAGAAAGATGTCTCATGATTGAGGTTTTAAAAATGTTGTGTTGTGGAAAAGTTGTATAGAAATTTTGGAACACCATTAAAAGGGCTGAAGTTGAAGCTCCAGTACTTTGGCCACCCAATGCAAAGAGCCAACTCATTGGAAAAGACCCTGATGTTGGGAAAGATTGAGGATAGGAGGATAAGGGAACAACAGAGGATAAGATGGTTGGATGGCATCACTGACTCAAGGGACATGATTCTGAGCAAGCTCCAGGAGATGGTGAAGGACAGGGAAGCTTGGTGTGCTGCAGTCCATGGGGTTGTGTTTAGTAACTGAACAACAACAAGGCATTAAAAAAAAAAAATTAGTGTAACCTAGGCCTGGGGAGGAGGAAGGAGAGCAAAATCCCAGCCCCGATATCAGATTCACTAAGTTAGGGTAAATAAATTCTGAAAAAGCAAAAAATAAAATAAATGTAAGGCATTATCACTAATGTTAGATTTCAAAATATTACTAACGCGAATGGGGCTTCCCAGGTGGCGTTAGTGGTAAGGAGCCCTCCTGCCAATGCAGGAGACGTAAGAGATGCGGGTTCTCTCTTTGGGTTGGGAAGATTTCCCCTGGAGGAGGGCATGGCAACCCACTCCAGTATTCTTGCCTGGAGAATCCCATGGACGGAGGAGCCTGGTAGACTACAGTCCATGGGTCTCGAAGAGTCGGAGACGACTGAACGCCTTCACTTTCACTTTTCATTTTCATTAATTGGAGAAGGAAATGGCAACCCACTCCAGTGTTCTTGCCTGGAGAATCCCAGGGACAAAGGAACCTGGTGGGCTGCCGTCTATGGGGTCGCACAGAGTCGGACACGACTGAAGCGACTTAGCACGCACACGCTAACGCAAATAGTGGAAGAGTGAGGGGTTGGAGGTGCGGCTGCATCAGAAGCAGTGTGGGTGCTCACCGGCAAGAGGTTTCATCTGTCCTCCACGAGAGAATGCTGGTCCTCACAAAAAAACAGCTCCAGGCAGATTTGTGATGGAGACCGTGTCTACTTGACAATCTCCTCCTCCCTCCTACTCATTCATTCCAATAGTCTCTCCCTTTTTGTTCTCAGGAACATATCAGATATTTTCCCAGCGAAATACAAATGGCTAACATGGCTTCATCTGTTTCTTCCCAGAGGTAATTACAGAGATCAAAGCCTAAAGCAAAAGCAGTGTAGTTGAATCACACGTCACAGGGGCTGGGCAGGTGATGTAAAGAAGCAAAGCGTGTAGCAGTTAAGGAAAGCAGGAAGGGGTGACCCAGACGGAGAAGATCGCTGGCCTCTGGCAACGATGGCCTCCAGCTCCCACACTCTTTTGCCAAATGGGTTTGTGGGCTCCAGCCTTCCCAAATCTGACATTTCATTTACAGTTCAGATTTTTGTGGAAACCCCAGTTTAAAAAATTTCAGACTTTACTGTTTGAGGGCTAAACTTGACACACCTGACAGCTGCATTTATCTGTGGGCTGCTGCTGCTGCTAAGTCACTTCAGTTGTGTCCGACTCTGTGCGACCCCATAGACGGCAGCCCACCAGGCTCCTTTGTCCCTGGGATTTTCCAGGCAAGAGTACTGGAGTGGGTTGCCATTTCCTTCTCCAATGCGTGAAAGTGAAGTCGCCCAGTCGTGTCGGACTCTTAGCGACCCCATGGACTGCAGCCCACCAGGCTCCTCCGCCCAGGGGATTTTCCAGGCAAGAGTACTGGAGTGGGTGCCACTGCCTTCTCCTGTTTGTATATGTGGATTGCAGGAAGATGTTCAAAACTTGGAAAGGCTATATGGACCAGTGGAAAGAGATTTGAGTGCCCCACGCCTATTGAAATACCACCTTTATCTCCCACATTGAGAGCAAATTACTTAACATCACTGAGCTTAACTCCTTATTTGTAAATTGGGGATAAATCATTCCTGCCTCACAAAAATTATATAACATATAAAAAGCATGCATCAGAGTCTAGCACTCAGTAATTGTTTCATATGTGGTCACTGCTACCACCACTGCTTACGTTTAATATAGTGGGATTGTGGGCATCCACCAACACATGTGGAAGGTACTCAAAAGGACTACATTCCCTGGAACCACTCAAACACACCATGAAGGAGGGTCTCCTATCTGTATATAAAATGATTCCTGGCTGTCGAGTTTGATGTGGATATAGTCTGATCATGGATGTGCCAAAGAAGTTCATGGTTCTAGGTTATTGGATCATTGACATGAGACATCAAAATATACAACTTATATTTGAACAAAGAGGCGACGTGGCCGCCCCTGCTGCTGCTGCTAAGTCGCTTCAGTTGTGTCCGACTCTGTGCGACCCCATAGACGGCAGCCCACCAGGCTCCCCTGTCCCTGGGATTCTCCAGGCAAGAACACTGGAGTGGGTTGCCATTTCCTTTTCCAGTGCGTGAAAGTGAAAGGGAAGTCACTCAGTCATGTCCGACTCTTCGCAACCCCATGGACTGCAGCCTACCAGGCTCCTCCATCCATGAGATTTTCCAAGCAAGAGGACTGGAATTGGGTGCCATTGCCTTCTCCGGGCGACATAGCTACATACATTGAAATCAATAAAGAACAATTATTTTAAATGGGTTCTAGCTTTTATTTTTTAAAAAACTGATAGCTTTATATTTTTTTTCCTCAAAAAATCTATAGTATAATATCTAGATAGATAGTTTTGATATCTATAGCATGCAAAATTTGTAGCAAAACTTCATTTACTTAATAATGCTATGGAGTGAGAAAGATGACAAAAAAGATGGCATAAAGGCAAGCTTATGTGAAAGTGAATTATATTTGTAATCTCATAATTTTAAGTCCTAGTCACTAGTGTAAAGTCCTTGTAAATAAATAGGAAAGTTGATTAAGTTCTAATGAGGAAAATATAATTCAAACTAACCGTATTAAAGTAGACTAGAATAGTCCCAGTTATCTCATTTCTTTCCCTTTAATTTCAGTCTGGATTCTGCCAAAACTGGAGACTCTTACCATGGATTCTTCCCTTTAAAAAAGCACAGGAGAGAAATAGACCCAGAAACGCACAGGGTAGAATAAGGCAAAGAATCTGATGTCAGCCATATCTATTCCGTTGGACGGTAAGGGATTGGCAATAAAATGTGCTGAATCTGGAATCTGAGGACATCAATACAGAGATGTTAGGAGCGAGATTCCTGGTACATGTGGGTCCAATAGGTAGCGTTGGTGGTGGTGGTGGTGGTCTGGTTTAGTCGCTGAGTCATGTTTGACTCTTTGCGACCCGATGGACTGTAGCCTGCCAGGCTCCTGTTTCCATGAGAGTTCCCAGGCGAGAATACCAGAGTAGGTTGTCACTTCCTCCTCAGGGATCTTCCTGACCAAGGTCTTCTGCATTACAGGCAGCCTTCTATATTGCAGGCAGATTCTTTACTGACTGAGCCACTTGGGAAGCCATAGGTAACATTACTAAGGATTAATTCTTTGGGGTCAATTTCCATGAAATAGGTCTTCAGATTTTCTTTTATCAACCTTCTTTCAATTGTTCTCTCCAACTTTATTAAGTGACAACATTCTCAAAGTTCTGATAATTCTTTTAATAAGGCCAGTTTGTTTATCCTTGGATGAAGCAAGGAAGAGGGAGAGAAAAAGTGATGTACCGGCAGTTGTTCTAAGTTAAAACAGAAGAGAAAGATGACTGTCAAAGAATTTATGACTATGATAATCAAGACGGCTGATTGGTATTCTACATGCATTTTAAATGATGTCAGCATACGAGATTCATCTGTTTACTGCTTTAGAACAAGCTTTGTTTGTTTTGGTGGTAGCACTATTTCCACCCATTTCAAAGGAATTTGCTTTCAATCATGCCTTATTTTTATATTTAGTTTACATAGAACAGTCATATTTTCTTGGTTTTATTTTTTCCCTAAGAATTTCAGTTCAGAGCGATACTATATTTGAAGTGGTTTTTGTGAATTTCTTTATGTTTGTTTTGATATCTGATTGGGACAAGGTGTGTCCTTCTGTAGACTTTCTGGTTTCTGGAAATAATTTTTTTCTTTTTCATGCCATAAATCAGATGGTCAAATAGGTCCCCTTACATTTTTTCTTTTAGAGTGAAAATATCTTATGGAAAAAGGGAAGGAAGTCTGAGTGAATATGACAGTAAGTTTTAGAAAACCATTATCCTCTTTCTTCCTCCCCCTTTGCACAGCTAAATAACTTCTGATGCAATGAAAAACACCAATCAGTCATTTTCTCTTAATTTGTCTGCTTCTTCAGACCCTGCTGCCCCATGGCCTCTAATAATAGAACACTGTAAAAAAATGTATTCAAGGGCAAATAATAATAATAGGCTTTATATTTCTAGTATTTGTGATGGTAGAATATGAAATACAGTAAAGTTGGGCTACCAAGGAAAAGCCAAATTTAGAGATCTAGGAAGCAAGAAATATGCCATAAAGCTCTCAACCAGTTTTTTTGAACATTTTTATGTTTGGGAACCCTGATGACCACTGGTGAAATTACAAAAGTGTATAAAATGCAGTCCTTGCCTTTGATGAACTTACATACCAAAATCATCAGTCAGTTCAGTCGCTTAGTTTAGTTCCGTCGCTCAGTTGTGTCCAACTCTTTGCGACCCCATAAATCGCAGCACGCCAGGCCCCCCTGTCCATCACCAACTCCTGGAGTTCACTCAGACTCACGTCCATCAAGTCAGTGATGCTATCCAGCCATCTCATATTCTGTCGTCCCCTTCTCCTCCTGCCCCCAATCCCTCCCAGCATCAGAGTCTTTTCCAATGAGTCAACTCTTCACATGAGGTGGCCAAAGTACTGGAGTTTCAGCTTTAGCATCATTCCTTCCAAAGAACACCCAGGACTGATCTCCTTCAGAATGGACTGGTTGGATCTCCTTGCAGTCCAAGGGACTCTCAAGAGTCTTCTCCAACACTACAGTTCAAAAGCATCAATTCTTCGGCGTTCAGCTTTCTTTATGGTACAACTCTCACATCCATACATGACTACTGAAAAAAGCCATAGCTTTGACTAGACAGACCTTTGTTGGCAAAGTAATGTCTCTGCTTTTCAATATGCTATCTAGGTTGGTCATAGCTTTTCTTCCAAGGAGCAAGCGTCTTTTAATTTCATGGCTCCAATCACCATCTGCAGTGACTTTGGAGCCCCTCAAAATAAAGTCAGCCACTGTTTCCCCATCTATTTGCCATGAAGTGATGGGGCCGGATGCCATGATCTCCGTTTTCTGAATGTTGA
>SJYQ01016006.1:0-25035 GCA_006410935.1 Redunca redunca | reverse complement strand
CCAGTTCTAACTGTTGCTTCCTGACCTGCATACAGAGTTCTCAAGAGGCAGGTTAGGTGGTCTGATATTCCCATCTCTTTCAGAATTTTCCAAAGTTTATTGTGATCCACACAGTCAAAGGCTTTGGCATAGTCAATAAAGCAGAAATAGATGTTTTTCTGGAACTCTCTTGCTTTTTCCATGATCCAGCGGATGTTGGCAATTTGATCTCTGGTTCCTCTGCCTTTTCTAAAGCCAGCTTGAACATCAGGGAGTTCACGGTTCTCATATTGCTGAAGCTTGGCTTGGAGAATTTTGAGCATTACTTTACTAGCATGTAAGATGAGTGCAATTGTGTGGTAGTTTGAGCATTCTTTGGCATTGCCTTTCTTTGGGATTGGAATGAAAACTGACCTTTTCCAGTCCTGTGGCCACTGCTGAGTTTTCCAAATTTGCTGGCATATTGAGTGCAGCACTTTCACAGCATCATCTTTCAGGATTTGAAATAGCTCAACTGGAATTCCATCACCTCCACTAGCTTTGTTCGTAGTGATGGTTTCTAAGGCCCATTATAGGGGCTGATTATACTTACATATATTGTGCAAAGGGAGAATAGACAAAGAGAATATATAATCAGACAATGGAAATCTTGAAAGACCTCATAGAAAGGGGAAGACTTTAATATCAAAGGATGGAAGGTGATGGACATTCCAGGAGAAGAGAACAGTACAAGGAAAACAGGCAGGAAAATAGACAACAATAAGTAGGTCAATAAAAGTAAGTGTTGGGATCCAGGGTGAGACTATAAAGAGACTAGGGACGGTCTTGCTGGTTCTTGTGCCCCAGGCTACAGATTTGAGTGACTCTGAATGTGCTTAAGGCCTAGGTCAGCAAATTTTGTCTGTAAAGATGCAGATAACAAATGTTTCAGAGGTCAAGGGCAAAGATCATGGATATAAGGCACGAACCTACACAATAAGAAATCAAATTTGCATAATGAAGTTCAAATTATAATAAAAATCATTATTTTTTGTATACAGGCCTGCCTTATGAAATTCTCTGTGGGGGGATCACATTTTACTGTATTGAGGTTCAAAGTGAGCATGCCCTATGGACAAATGCATCAATGCATGCATGTCAGTTGTGTCCGACTCTTTGGAACCTTATGGATTGTAGCCCCGCAGGCTCCTCTGTTCATGAGGATTCTCCAGGCAAGAATATTGAAGTGAGTTGCCACATGCTTATCCAGGGGATCTTCCCGACACAGAGATCTAACTCAAGTCTCTTATGTCTCCTGCATTTATCACTAATGCCACCTGGGAAGCCCAAGTGCATGAATACATGTGTAAAAACCATTCTTAGTTCACAAACCAGACAAAAACAGGCAGCTGGATGTAACCCACGGGCCATAGCTTGTTGACCTCTGCACCAGGGACTCAGTTCATGCTTTTGAGAAGGGGAGGTTATCTGCTCATAATGTTGTTACATCAGCATGAGACACACTGGAGGCAGTAGCATAGAGGCAAGAGATAGTGAGGACCTAAATTAGACTGTCTTGGGTTTGGGTGGTCATGTTCAAGTAAGTAGCTGACATGAGAGGTAACAATGTGGGGTCAAGTCAAAATCAGATGGAGCAGCATTAACCACTCAGATCATAAACCCTTATCATGAGGAATGTCGGCTCCCTTTTCTGTAACCTCCTTGACCTGTGCAGGACCTCTTATTTGTATTGGGAAAGGAGTCCAGATGCCTTCAGGCAAGTCTTGCCCCTGATAGAAGCAGATGTAAGAAAAGATAAAAGAGCATCCAGAAATAAAACACTGGCAAGATGACTGACTGAGAAAGAAGAAGGCCAACTCTTTGAGTTCTGTTATCAGGGGCTGTAGAGACCCTTTGAAAGAAGAATCACTTCTCTCCTAAACAATTTTGGCACTACAGAGAGTCATCATGTCTTTGGAGCCCATCCTGTTTGGTTATATAATCTTAATTGGGTCAAACTCTCAGTTATCTAATACAAATCCTAATTCTCAACAGCTTTTAAGGCCACATTAGATAGATACTGCATCAAGTGAAACTGTTTTCAAAAAAATGGAAATTAGGTGCTATGTTTCATCTTGAACTGGACCCTTATTTACCTAGAGTCCAAGGTGAATATGCAAGCGTGTTTCAAGAAGCAGTTCTGGGCCATAGAAGTCTGTTTATAGGGAGGACCAGGGATCCTTCGTGGATAGTCAGTGTTGTGGGAGAGGGGTGGTTCTCAGAAAGGTGGTGTCTGTCAATTCAGTTGTTCTCTAATTCGGTTCCTATAGACTTATTCCCAGTCTTAGCGTACTGGGGAGACTACAAAGGAGGGAGTAAAAACTGCACTGAGAACTGTTTACAATAGCCAAGACATGGAAGCAACCTAAATATCCATCGACAGAGGAATGGATAAAGATGTGGTACATATATACAATGGAATACTACTCGGCCATTAAAAACAATGAAATAATGCCACTTGCAGTCGCATGGATGGACCTAGAGAATGTCATGCAGAGTAAAGTAAGTCAGACAGAGAAGGAGAAATACCGTATGGCATCCCTTATATGTGGAATCTAAAAAGAAAGCTACAAATGAACTTAGTTACAAAACAAAAAGAGACTCACCGACTTAGAAAACAAACATGGTTGCTGGGGGGAAAGAATAGTCAGGGACTTTGGGAAGGTCATGTATACACTGCTATATTTAAAATGGATGACCAACAAAGACCTATTGTATAGCACATGGAACTCTGCTCAATGTCATGTGGCAACCTGGATGGGAGGGGGCTTGGGGGAGAATGAATACATGTATATGTATGGCTGAGTCCCTTCGCTGTTCACCTGAAACTGCCACAACACTGGTAATTGGCTATACCCCAGTACAAAATGTTTTTGTTGTTTAAAAAAACAAAACTGTGCTAAGAGATTAAGAACCCTTGGAATTCAACATTTCGTCAGTAACAGGAGACTGGCTCTTGGCACAAGTCTCAGTACCCTTGATTCAGGTATTTACTATTTTGGGGTACATGTTGGCAGCAGGGCACCTGCATGTCCCTGAAAGTGAAGGGGCTCCCTAAATTTTGTTGCTTAGTACCTGGTCCCAGCCCTGGTTAGCAGTCATAGACAGCAAGATGGCAATTTTGGTGACAAGATGCTAGTAGGTGGATGGGGTGCGGCGGGGGAAGGCGGGGAAGTGGTGAGTTGCATAGGAGGCCATTGTGTGCAGTCTGCAAAAAATTCATGAAAAGAGAGTCACTCCATGAGCACACAGGGGGCAAATGTCCGGGTGGCCTCAGAATATGATTGTTGCATTACATCCTTGGAGGTATTAACATATACAGACTTCAGTGTTAATGGAGAGACGTGAATTCCTCTTCCACACATCAAAATGTATTTGGTGCATTTCATTCCTCCTGGAAAACTACAGAGAAGTTACAGCAGTGCAACTGTGTTATTTCCCACTAAGTGTTTGCTTTATAATGAAGGAAAACAGGCGTATTTCTTAAGGAACAGGTGTAGTGCCAGTGGATAGGAGAATAGCAAACAGCAGGGACCCGCTGCCTTGGCAACAGCTTGGTGTCCTAGCAACAAGCATATTCATTTGCCTGGCCTGCCCCGTGGAGTTCTGTCAACAGAGGTAAAGAGCTCACCCACTAAACTTAAGTGGCAGCTTTTCTGTTCGAGAGTGGAGCTAGGCCAGTAAGTGTAAACTTGGAACTGGAGAAGAAAATGAATCATTCTGCCAAGAAGCCAGTAGTTTGGAAGCTAAGAGGTCAGCAATGTAGGAGTTAAATTGATTCACATCTACTCTTTATCTAGATGTGCTGGATATACGCTTCTTTCTTTATTTGTTCACTCTCCTAAAGGAAAGATCAGAAATGTGGCGGTGGCTAAACTAGCCATGACTATGGCTCTGCCCCTCAGGCTTTCTTTGGTTTAAGAAGTGTGTTATTTTCCCCAAACTTCATTTGACCTGTGCCTCTCTGTTTGGAGCCACAAACACTAGGAGAAAGGAGACTGGACAGTGGCAGTAATTTAAATGTGGGAGCTTCCCTTTTCCCACATATTTTCATGGTAATTGTTAAATTCTGTGAGAATGATTGAGAAGATTTTTGATCTGGAAAATGTCCAAAATATTTCATGAGACCCATAGGAAATTTCAGATGATTGGAACTAGCTATGGGATAGGATAAAGGGCAAATTTTCTGAAGCTGAGGCCAGGGCAAAAAAAGGAAAAAAAAAAAAAATATATATATATATATACACACACACACACACACTTTATGTATAATTTCAAAGAGTACATAATAAGGAATTAAATACTTAAAACCTATATTCCTTTAGAATGGTTGAACTCTTTTATTAGTGGGTGTCATAGTCTAGTAGGTTATATACACACATACACAAAATGTTTAAAAATCTTTCATAACTAAATCAACAAGAAGCCAAAAAGAAAAAATATCTTTAATAATGAATCTTAGGGAATTCCCTGGCAGTCCAGTGATTGGAACTCTGTGCTTTCACTACCAAGGGCCCAGGTTCAGTCCTTGGTCAAGGAGCTAAAAACCCACAAGCCATGCAGTATAGCAAGAAAACAAAGTTTTAAAAAATGAATCTTAGCTGTTTGTTAGTTTCTAAAAGAAATTCAATCTTTGAATGATGTCATAAAGCTCTAGTTTAAAAAAAATAACAGAGTAATGAAACAAATTATAAAGTTAGTTTAAAAATTCAAGTGGATGCCTGAAAAATGTCTTTGGTAACTGTGGAGATCATTGTTCATAACAAAGAACATGCTGAGTAACTATGCTGGGATCATTATAACAATTTAGGCTTTTAAAATGAATTCTTACACATTTGAAATGAATTCCTTACATCCAAGCTACTGACTGACCAACCAATTTAGAGATTGAAACTACAAACAGATGGTATTATATTTTAGCTGATTACATGTAATTGATTAGTAAAAGTAAAGCACATAGAGATGAGACTATTTTTTGGAGTGTGATGTCAAGAAAAAGAAACATGATACTGAGTGAAGATATAAGGCAAGTTTCGGCAGAGCATTAGGAGAACCTGGAAATAATCACAGGGAAAGCCAATCATTACAGCAATGAAATTAAAAGATGCTCACTCCTTGGAAGGAAAGTTATGACCAACCTAGACAGCATATTAAAAAGCAGAGACATTGCTTAGCCAACAACGGTCCGTCTAGTCAAGGCTATGGTTTTTCCAGTGGTCATGTATGGATGTGAGAGTTGGACTATAAAGAAAGCTGAGTGCCGAAGAATTGATGCTTTTGAGCTTTGGTGTTGGAGAAGACTCTTGAGAGTCCCTTGGACTGCAAGGAAATCCAACCAGTCCATCCTAAAGGAGATCAGTCCTGGGTGTTCATTGGAAGGACTGATGCTGAGGCTGAAACTCCAATACTTTGTCCACCTGATGTGAAGAGCTGACTTATTGGGAAAGACCCTGATGCTGGGAAAGATTGAGGGCAGGAGGAGAAGGGGACGACAGAGGATGAGATGGTTGGATGGCATCATAGACTTGAAGGACATGAGTTTGGGTGGACTCCAGGAGCTGGTGATGGACAGGGAGGCCTGGTGTGCTGCGGTTCATGGGGTTGCAAAGAATAGGACACGACTGAGTGACTGAACTGAACTGAGAGTCAATCATAAAAGGCAGAGAGTCTTGAAGAAGTTAGGGAAAGAAAATCTTTGTTAAATGTGAACCAAGAGAAAGTTGCATATGTGTATGTTAACGGTTTAAATAAACACCCAAATATATTTTAATTTAAGCAATGCCTTTAATTAAATGTAAATAGCAAACTCAGTCACCTCAGCTTCTATTTTAATAACATGTTTAAAAGTGAAGTGAAGTGAAGTGAAATGAAGTCACTCAGTCGTGTCCGACTCTTTGCAACCCCATGGACTGTAACCTATCAGGCTTCTCTGTCCATGGAATTTTCCAGGCAATAGTACAGGAGTGGATTGCCATTTCCTTCTCCAGGGGATCTTCCCGACCCAGGGATCGAACCAAGGTCTCCCACACTGTAGACAGACGTCTGAGCCACCAGGGAAGTCCATGTTTAAAGGAGGTAACAAATCTCCTAGTAACAATGTAGCTAGCCACAGTTTTTCTTAGGAAAAAAATTTATTTCTCTAGAAGTTTGTTCTAAAAGACAATGTATTTATAGAAAATGAAATTTAACACCAAAGAGGTACTATTTTGCAAAGTATGTGGCTGTTGGCTTGAGGTATGCTCATCAAAATGCATTTAGTTTTCCAAAGGAGAATTCTATACAAGGTGTGACCAAAGGTTTAATAAAAGTTTCAAAGTCCTGCTAAAGATTTCCTAAGAGCCCCCATCTCACTTGCTTCCATTTTACTTCTGCTTCTCTGTGGTCACTATGAATGTGCAAGAAACAATTTTGCAAGCATTTAAATGGCTGTGAGCCATGTATGAGTCAATTAGATTGCCTATTTTTTAAATCTCTCTAACAGTTTATAAAACAGACTAACCCCTTCTCTCACACTGCATCAGGCCTGGATTCTGCCCTTTTGAGGAAGAACACATTACACCAAAAAAAAAAAAAAAACCCACGGTGAGATCAGGGCAGAACGTTAGTATCAAACTCTTTTCCTTTCAAAACTGATCTACAAATTCTTGAGATCTCTTTGAAACACATGTGCAATGCTCAGAAAACAGCGATTCTTTGGTAACAGAGCCTCACAGATTCCCAGGCCCTAATCACCCCCCTCAACAACTTTTTCTTCTAGATTTGTTTGTTTTATATGGACTAAACCATGTTGCTTATCAAAATTGCAAATAACTTCCCATGAGAAACCCACTTTCCATGAATACAGGTCTCCAAAGATAGAAGTTTCAGGGATGTGAAACACAATGTGTTCAATATTGCCCTAGGCCAGTATTAAATATAATGAACCAATAAAAAGAGTGGCATGGATAACACAAAAACTATTTGAGTTATTTGTATTTCAACAGGAGGTTGAAAAAATGTTTTAATTGCCTTCAAGGGCAGCAGACTTGCCTTCCTTCCTCTTTTCTTCCTTCCTTTTGCCCTTCATTCCTGGGTGCTGATGCAGCCAATATCAGCATGAGTTTGTATTCTCTGACCCCAGGGTAGATGCTGAGGCTACTAGTGATGAGACGTGGACTAATAGTGTGCTGAAAAAAATTCAACCTGGAATTTCTGCTTCATGGACCTACTTGAGGGGCCTTGGTGAGATAACTGGATGCTATTTTACCCTATGTATACATTCTGTATTTGGCAACACAGCACTTGATGTGAGCCGTTAGTTACATTGGAATAAGAATGGACCTTTGCTTGCTCATCATTTAGAGCCCAAGAATCGAGAGGAGCATGGCATACAATACATAGAAACACCATCTGCTCAGTCATGTCTGGCTCTGTTGTGACACCATGGACTGTAGCCTGCCAGATTCCTTTTGTCTATGGAATTTCCAGGCAAGAAAACTGGAATGAGTTGTCGTTGCCTTCTCCAGGGGATCTTCCTGACCCAAGGATCAAACCCATGTCTCTTGCATTGCAGGCAGATTCTTAACTGCTGAGCCCCTGGGGAAGCCCATGGCATACAATAGGCACTCAACTTGTTGGAAAAGAACCTGATGCTGGGAAAGATTGGAGGCAGGAGAAGGGGACAACAGAGGATATGATGGTTGGATGGCATCACCGACTTGATGGACATGAGTTTGAGCAAGTTCTGGGAGTTGGTGATGCACAAGGAAGCCTGGCGTGCTGCAGTCCATGGGGTTGCAAAGAGTTGGACATGACTGAGTGACTGAACTGAACATGGCTTTGATTTACTCTTTCTGAACATTTCCAAATGCAAATAGAGAGAAAACAGTCATGCTAAAGGTATTTGTCCTTATCCAAACATACCATGTTCTCTACATCTCCTTGTATTTTGGCACATTGCTTACCCAGTGTAGAATGTTTTTGAACAGCCTTTTACTTGCAGATTACTCCAACCTTCAGTTGGAGGGATAACACTTCTGTGATGCTTTGACAGACTCCTCTGTTTTGTGATGTTTCTTCCTACGCACATAGCTTCTTATACTCACAGTTCTCTTATGGCATTGTGATTGCTTATTGACCTAATAGGATGTCCTCTCCCTAACTATGAATTCCTGAATAGTAAGGAATATATCTTTTCATCATGGTAGTCCCAATTCTAGCATCGGTCTGTTTTGCTGGGATACATGCAATGTCCATTGAATAAAAGCTGTTTCCTTTCACATCCCAACAGGAAAGTCAGACACCTGATCAAGCAATTTGGTTATAGTTTCATGCATCTTATAGTTGAAATATGATACAATGAGAGAACAAAGGAGGGGATGGTTACTTTTTCCTAGAGTTTGGGATAAGAATGCACAGAGAAGATAACATTTGACCTGTCCTTGGAACATGACAAGAAGCTCACCAAGCAGATGACCTAGAAGAGAGAACACAATGAGCAAAGGCAAGAAGATTTAAAATTGCACAGTATCAGAGCCTTCCAAGGTGGTCCAGTGGTTAAGAGTCCCCTCTTCCAATTCAGAGGACATGAATTTGATTCTTGGCCAGAGAACTAAGATTCCTCATGCACCGGGGCCACTAAGCCCTTGCATGTAACTACTGAGCCCACAGGCCACAACGAATGATCTTGCACGCCACAGCAAAGATCCTGCATGCTGCAACTAAGACCAGACGCACCCAAATAAATATTTTTTAAAAATTAAAGTATTGTGCATGGGGCTGGAATTTTGCTTCCAGACAAGGTGGAATTGCAAGAAGTAGATTTACCTTCTCATCTGAACCAACTGTAAAACCAGATAAAATATATGAAATGATGTTTTCAAGATCTTATACACAGGTAACAAAGGACAGTGATAGATGCCAAATCGGAAACGAGGAAGATGAGCCCTATGATTGTCCCAGCTTACCTGGAGTTTTCAGGCTGTGGTTCAGGAAGAAGGAAGCCAGGCAGGGCTCACTGGCCTGCCTGAGTCAGGGAGATGAAGCTGGGCATCTCAGGAAGCTTCATTTCCTTGAACCTGAAGAGATTCCTTCTGGAATCTTCAGCTGAATGCTGATTAAGATATTCATGTGAAGAAATTACCTGACACTAGAGAAAGAACCACCAAAAAGATGAAAAGGAATAATCCCTGGAGTTAATCCAATGATGAAATGGCTTTGGTTCCCATAGCTGTAATGGAAAATCTCATCATTCACAGAGATTGATCAGATAGGGTTTGCACCAGCAGTGGGACAAAATTAGGCCTAGACTCAAAGTTGTTCTAGCTCCCTCTAAGGAAGCTGGAAAGCAAGAACTTTGTAATGGTTTTTTTATTACTGTGTAACAAAGACACACAAACATAGCAGTTCAAGGCAACACTAAATTTATCTCACAGTGGTTGTAGGTCAGGAGTCTAGGTACAAACTAGCTGGTTCCTCTACTCAGAGCTCATCAGGCTGAAATGAAGTGAGGCTATTGGCTCGGGACTGATTCTCATCTGAGTCTTGGAGTCCTCTTCCAAGGACTATTGGAAGAGCTGTTGGCAGAATTTACTTTCTTGCAACTATAAGACAGAGATCCCTGTTTTATTTGGATTGTACAGGGATATAAATAGGAGCATGGTTTCTATATTTTATTTAAACTGATAAATTGTCAACACCAGCAAACTATGATAAGTTCTACATATATAAAATGTCATACTTAAAAAAGTATACAAGGTGATTTATGCAAACAAACCATAGATATATAACAATGGAATTGTAAAGTGGTTCAAATAACCCACTGGGAAACAGGAAAAAGAACACAGAGAAGCAAAAAAGAGAGAATGAACATAAAACAAAAACTGGCACATACAACTCCTAAAATAATAATAATTACATTAAATGTTACTGGTCTAAAGTACCAGTAAAGACTTACTATAAAGCTAAAATAATCAAGACAGTTTAGCATTGGCGGAGGAATAAAAAAATAGATCAATGGAACAGAAGAAGCCCAGAAAAATACTCACATAGTCAACTGATCTTTGACAAAAACCCAAAGGCAATGAGATGGAGCAATGACTGTCTTTTAACCAAATTTTACTGGAACAACTGGACATCTACACGCAAAAAAATTAATTTGGACTGAGACCTTATACTTTTCATAAAAGTTAACTCAAAATGGATCACAGATATAAAGTGCAAAATGAAAACTGTAAAATTCCTAGAAGTTAACATAGGAGAAAACCCATAATCTTGAATATGTAAAAACTTTTTAGATATGATGACACCAAAGGTGTGATGCATAAGTTGGATAAGTTGGATTCATTAAAATTAAGAACTTCTACCCTGAGAAACACAATGTCAACAGACAATGAGCAGACATGTCACAGAATGGAAGAAAATATTTGCAAGTATTTTTCAAAATATCTGATAAAAAGACTGCTGTCCAAACTATACAAAGAACTCAAAGCTCAACAATAAGAAAATGAACAACCTGACTTTTAAAAAATGGGCAAAAGACCTTAATGGACAACTCACTAAAGAAGATACAAATAATACATACAGATGGCCAAAAGGCACATGAAAAGATGCTCAACATAGTTAATAATTAGAAATGGAAATCAAAACTACAATGAGATATCTCCTCACATCTGTCATCAAAGAGGCTACAAATAATAAACATTGGTGAGGATGTGGAGAAAGGGGAACTTTTCAACCCTGTTCTAGGAATGGAAATTAGTGCAGCCACTATGGAAAACGGTATTGAGTTTCCTCAAAAAGCTAAAATACAAAAATTTGATACAGCAATTCCATTCCTGGTTATTTCTTCAGATGAAGAAAATGAAAACACAAATTTGAAAAGATACACATACCCTAATGTTCATAACAGCATTATTTGTATTTGCCAAGATATGGAAGCTTCAACAGATGAATTTACAAAGAAGTAGTGTATACACACACACACACACGTACACACAAATGGAATACTACTCAGCAATAAAAAATAGTTAAAATTTGACATTTGCAACAATACAGATGGACTTGGAGTTTCTGCTTTCTGAAGTAATTCAGAAAGAGAAAGGCAAATACTGTATGTTATCACTTATATGTGGGATCTATTAAAAAATAAACAAATGAATATAACAAAATAGTAACAGACTCATAGCACAAACTAGAAGTTACTGGTGGGGAGAGGGAAGGAGGAACAGGAAAGGATAAGATTATGGTAGGGGATTAAGAGGTACAAGCTATGTATATAAAATGATAAGCTACAAAGGTATGTTATATAACAGAGGGAATATAGCCAATATTTTATAATAATGCTGAATGTGATAAAGTCTATGAAAGTTTAATCACTATGTTGTAAAGCTGAAACTAACGTAATATTATAAATCAACCAAACCTGCTTAAACAATTATGCTGTTTATATTGGACAATATCCATTAGTGTCATTTGGCAAAGATTTTTGCCAAAATTTGTTTTGTTGCTGGGCAAAATGTATATTATTAATTTTTATGACTAGT
Source organism: Redunca redunca (assembly GCA_006410935.1). Taxonomy (NCBI): domain Eukaryota; kingdom Metazoa; phylum Chordata; class Mammalia; order Artiodactyla; family Bovidae; genus Redunca; species Redunca redunca. Next base: position 13,495 of record SJYQ01016006.1, on the reverse strand, counting down.
TTTACCAGCCTGTTAGCAACAGTATGACTTGTGCCTGTTTTTGCTGTGAAGTCTTCAATTTTGAAGAAGATCTTGTTAGTTTTGGTTTAAGTAATATAAATTATCAATTTTATGTTGGAAAATATTATTCAGTTCTGGAAAAACTAAATTGGCTTAATTTTTAGCTTTTGAGGAAAACTACATTTTTAGAAAATGAAGCAAAAGTATGGAGAAATTCATGTTATTTTTTGACAAAGCTTCATTAGAGAGGATGAGGTAAATGGACTGCCTATACAATAAAATGCAGCCTTCGGTTATCCATTAAAAAAAAAAAGAAAATGAACAACCTGACTTTTAAAAAATGGGCAAAAGACCTTAACGGACAACTCACTAAAGAAGATACAGATGTCAAATAAGCATATGAAAAGATGTTCAATATCTTATGTCATTAAGGAGCTGAAAATTAAAACAATAATGAGATACCATTACCCACCTCTTAGAATAACCATATATTTTTGAAAACCCTTAAAAATTATATATAATTATTTGGTTTCTTATACTAGAGGAAAAAATTTTCCTAGCTTCCTCTTTTAATACAGTGAAAATGGTACAGAGTCATTACTTGTATGTTAAGACAGACACACACTCAGAAATACATAGAATCACATGCAAATTAACAGACTATGAAGTCAGAGACCTTGTTCAAAATTTGTTTCTGTCATATACTAGCTTCCTGATATGTATAAGTTAATTCATGTTCTGAGGCTCAATGGCTTTATCTATACAATGGAGATATGTCGGAGGGTTATGATAATTTTAAAAGATAATCAAATAAAATTCTATAGAGGTACAAGGCACTTAGTAAGGACTTAATAAATATTGATAAATGTTCATTAAAATTATAAATTTTAACTATTATTTGTAAATTCACCCAACATCTTTCTCTGACCTTATATTTCATATAATGTATGAAATTTAAAATTAATAAATCTACCTTAGTGAAATAGCTATGTCTGTTTCTTAACCATGAAAAAATACAAAAGGAATTTTTCATTAATTTTTTAATCTTTTAGGATGCTTCAATTTGAAAATCTAGTCATTAGATTTTAACAGAAACTAAAAAAAATGAACAATCCACTTATTAATTATTGTGTTTTTATCTTTCACAAATGCTAGTTCTTAGTCATTATGAATGCATTTTCCCTTTCCCAACTGCCTACTTATTGAAAAATACACAAAACTCCAGTTTATTTAGAGTGCAAGCAATTGAGATAATCAAATAATTGAAAATTGTCTATGCTTTGTATTTTGAAAGAAAATCCAAATCAAAATTAATTCCAAATAGGCAAGCTGATTTGGAGAACTTTTATTTTATTTATTATTATTTTTGGCCACACTGCTCAGCTTGTGGGATCTTCGTTCCATGCCCAGGGATTGAACCCCAGCCCTCAGCAGTGAGAGTGCAGAGTCCTAACTACTGGACCACCAGGGAATTCCATTGGAGAAATGAAAAAAAAAAAAATTTCCAGGTAGCTTCTATGAACAGTCTGGTTCCTATTGATAGATGATGTTAAAAAGGATGATGTTGAAGTTCACTAAACATCTTTGAATTATTGGTATAATCTGTGCTAATCAAATTCTTTTAAAATATAATTTATTATGTATTAATTACTTTTGTCAGTCTCACACATTTCAAAAAGCACAAACACTGTGTGCAGAGAGTGTAAAAATATGCTTTGTGTAGACTAAAAGAGATAGATTACTCAATAAGAATATGTTCCGACTGACCTTATCTGAAAGAGAAAATATGTATATACATCTTGAGCTGTAGTGAAGATTGGATATGAATTCTGAGAACTTGAAGACTGGTATTTAGGGGCAAAGTATTTTAGAAATAGCTGAAGAAAGATTTTTAGCTTCTCAAATTTAGTCTTTAAAAGATAAGATGTATCATGTATATTTGTGGGAATATTTTGTATCCTTAAAATACCTTTAAATGAACACGGCTTCACTGAAGATAATGTGGATAGACTGAATCATCTTGTTGAAAATAGAAAGCAGGGGAATTAGTATAAAGGCTAAAGGACTTTTAAAAATAGTTTGCTTGTAGTATAAGTCAAATCATTATGCCTTAAACTTACACAGTGATATATGTCAAGTATATCTCAATAAAACTGAAAGAATGAAAATTGCTAAAATGCCAGCTGCTTTTCTCCGTAAAGTAAAAAAAGAATTTGAAAGTATCAACTTTTCCAATTAAATTAAATTCTTTATGTGATAAATCTTATCTGCTTAGTCACTTTAGTCGTGTCTGACTCTGTGCGACCCCATGGACGGCAGCCCACCAGGCTCCCCAGAATCCACTCCCTGGGATTCTCCAGGCAAGAACACTGGAGTGGGTTGCCATTTCCTTCTCCAATGCATGGAAGTGAAAAGTGAAAGTGAAGTCGCTCAGTCGTGTCCGACTCTTAGTGACCCGATGAACTGCAGCCTTCCAGGCTCCTCCGTCCATGGGATTTTCCAGGCAAGAGTACTGGAATGGGGTGCCATTAAGGCAATATTAATAACTGACATTTGCTTAGAATTCTACAGTTTATTATTTCTTATTGGTTATCTTTGTGTTTTTCACAACAACTGAGGCAGGCATTATCAAAATCTTCATGTTCCAGATGAAAAATCTGAGACACAGAAAGCATACTCCTCATTTTCATCATTCAACTTTTCTACCAAATCACAACAAAGATAGTTTTCCCTTTCTTTAGACAGTAAGAACTGTTTTCTGGTTTTGTAGTGTTCTTTTTTTTTTTTTTTTAAGTCCCATGATAGGGAAATGACAGTCATAAATAGCAAAGAGAGGTTGCTATTTTCTCCACCATTGAAACAGCAGCTAATGCTGCCTTCTTAGGACTAAAAACAACCTAACAAAACTCTGCAATATTCGAAGACCCAGAAATAGAGATCAAGTAGATCTTGGCTCCCTCTGGAATTTAGGTTGGCATTTAGGGAGTGGGAGTGTGTACTCTGGCATTAGGGATCACTCTGATGCTCAGTCCCACTGGTGTTTACGAGAACATTAGTTTTGGAGAACACAGGACCAGGAAATGGGCTAAAGGAAACAGAAATTTCCCTTCCTAAAATGTAAGGGAAAAATCACAGGCAAGTTTTCATACAGGATTTCAAATTTCATTCAGTCTACTGTTTCTACTACCATCACAGAATCCTTTCTAAAATTTTACTCTTTTGCTAATATGAGATTATCTTGTTTTTGGAGAGCATATGTTTCAGTCACTACATAGCTCTCAACTTGTTCCATAAGCCAAATAGTTCTGTTTTTAGAAACATATAAACTACTGTAGTTACCAGAGAAAATAGATTTAGACATGTAAAAAAGTGAAAGCAATGACAGATTTTATTTTCTTGGGCTCCAAAATCACTGTGGACAGTGACTGCAGCCATGACATTAAAAGATACTTGCTCTTTGGAAGGAAAGCTATGACAAATATTGTTGTTGTTCAGTCGCTCAGTTGTATCCAACTCTTTGCGACCCCATAGACTGTAGCATGCCAGACGTCCTTGTCCTTCATCATCTCCCAGAGCTTGTTCAAACTCATGTCCATTGAGCCAGTGATGCCATCCAACCATCTCATCTGTTGTCGTCCCCTTTTCCTCCTGCCTTCAATCTTTCCCAGCATCAGGGTCTTTTCCAATGAGTTGGCTCTTTGCATCAGGTGGCTAAAGTATTGGAGCTTCAGCCTCACCATCAGTCCCTCCAATGAATATTCGGAATTGACTTACTTTAAAATTGACTGGTTTGATCTCCTTGCAGTTCAAGGGACTCCCAAGAGTCTTCTCCAACATCACATTTCAAAAGCATCCATTCATCGGCACTCAGCTGAAATAAAGATACTGTGCTACTGGGCTCTATACAGTACAGTAAAGTACACAAAAGCACGACCGCTTGTAGAGGATACACACGTGACAATATACACCAGACACGTGAACCAACTTATGTAACTGGACATGCAAGTGTATATTTGCATTTTGAATGTTCTTAACTTGAAAGTTCAAATGTAGGAGACTTGATATGATGTGTATATGATGTGTCATTTTTCCTTAGCTGCTTTTAAGACTTTTTTACAGTTCAGTTCAGTTCAGTTCAGTCACTCAGCCGTGTCCGACTCTGCGACCCCATGGACTGCAGCATGCCAGGTCTCCCTGTCCATCACCAGCTCCCAGAGCTTGCTCAAACTCATGTCCGTTGAGTTAGTGATGCCATCCAACCATCTTGTCTTCTGTTGTCCCCTTCTCCTCCCGCCTTCAATCTTTCCCAGCATCAGGGTCTTTTCAAATGAGTCAACTCCTCACATCAGGTGACCAAAGTATTGGACTTTCAGCTTCAACATCAGTCCTTCCAGTGAACACTCAGGACTGATCTTCTTTAGAATGGACTGGTTGGATCTCCTTGCAGTCCAACAGATTCTCAAGAGTCTTCTCCAATACCACAGTTCAAAGCATCAATTCTTCAGTGCTCAGCTTTCTTTATAGTCCAACTCTCAAATCCATACATGACTACTGGAAAAACCATAGCCTTAACTAGACGGAACTTTGTTGGCAAAATAATGTCTTTGGATTTTAATATGCTGTTTAGGTTGGTCGTAACTTTCCTTCCAAGGAGTAAGCGTCTTTTAATTTCATGGCTGCAATCACCATCTGCAGTGATTTTGGAGCCCCCCCAAAATAAAGTCTGCCACTGTTTCCACTGTTTCTCCATCTATTTGCCATGAAGTGATGGGACCAGATGCCATGATCTTAGTTTTCTGAATGTTGAGCTTTAAGCCAACTTCTTCACTCTCCTCTTTCACTTTCATCAAGAGACTCTTTAGTTCTTCTTCACTTTCTGCCATGAGTGTGGTGTCATCTGCATATCTGAGGTTATTGATATTTCTCCCGGCAATCTTGATTCCAGCTTGTCCTTCATCCAGCCCAGTGTTTCTCATGATATTTAGTTATCAATAGCTTGATTATAACATGTCTGGGTTGTGGTTTTCTTTGAGTTTATTCTGCTTTATGTTCTGTAAAATTCTTGAATCTGCAAGTTAATGTCTCTCACCAATTTGGAGAAGTGTTCAGCCACTGTTTCTGAACCAGTTTCTTTATAGGACTCTATTGTTACAAATGTTAGACTTGTGATGTAATCCCTTGACTCCTCATATTCAGTTTTTTCTAATCTTCTCTTCTTTCTTCAGATTGGAGAATTTCTGTTAATCTGTCTTCGAGTTCATTGACTTGTCATCTTCATTCTGTTATTGAGTTCATTAGTAATTTTAAATATCAGAGAATGTATGTTTTAATATAATTTTGTCCTTTTTTTTATAATTTATTTTCTTTGCTAAGACCTCCTAGCTTCCCATTTATTTTATCTCATATGAGTTTACCTTTGCCTCGTGAAGTCTCAGTGGTAAGAAATCTGTCTGTCAATGCAGGAGAAAGCAAGAGATGCAGGTTCAATCCCTGGATCAGGAAGATCCCCTGGTGGAGAAAATGGCAACCCACTTCAGTAGTCTTGCCTGGAAAATTCCACAGACAGAGGAGCCTGGTGGGCTACAATCCGTGGAATCACAGAGTAGAACATGACTGAGCATACGCATGCATGAAATTTATTATAGTATTTGCTTTAAAGTCTCATAATTTCAACATATGTGTCCTCTTGGGGTTGGCATCTGGTGATTGTCTTTTCTCTTGAAAATTGGTCATGTTTTCCTGGTCCTTTGCTTATCAAGTAATTTTGGATTATATTCTGGATTCTTTGACTATTGAATTGTGTGATATGAATCCTGTTAAAATTCTCTAAAGAATGCTGTTCATTATTATTATCTCTATTATTGTTTTAGCAGGTGATTGAACTAGTTAGCTGCAGCCTACAGGCCAGCAAGACAGCTGGGTGTGCACCAGCACTGAACCTGCCAGCAGACTCTCCCTGCCCCCAAGGACTCCAGCCCTGCCATGGCAGATTTCCAGCACAACAGCTGCACTAACTTCTTGTGCACCCAAAAGGGAATGCTTCTGTTTGCTGAGATTATATTGTGCCTTGTGCTTCTGACCCTCTACGGTGCCTCAACATCAGGCTATTTCTCTCTGTCGCTGATTGAATTGATACTAGCTATCATCTTCTTTATCATCTACACACGTGACCTGCACACCAAGATACAATTCATTCACTGGCCTTGGACTGATTTCCTCCGATCCCTCATAGCGGCCATCATCTACCTGATCACTTCCATTATTTTACTTGTTGAGAGAGGATGTCGCTCCAGAATTGTTGCAGGGATACTCGGCCTAATTGTCACGGCCCTTTTTGGCTATGATGCCTCTATTACTTGCCCGATGCGAAAATAAAGACACACAGCAACACCTACTGACCCTGCTGATACCCAGTGTCCGTGAGCTGCCTTCATTTCTCTCTGTAATCTGCAAATAAATTAACTCCTTTCCCACCCCACAACACTTTCAGCCAACCCCGAGCCCCTCCGGTACTGAGGTGCAAGTGCTGCTATTCAGAGAATTTATCTTCCAGCCTACCCACCAGCCCTCCTGGGTATGTCTTGGTCCCCTTTCCTTATACAGTATCCAAAAGGAGATGCCAATTCTGTCTGGTCTATGCCCTCACCTAAAGCACAAAATGGGGCTTCCCTGGTGGCTCAGTGGTAAAGAATCTGCCTGCCTATTCAGGAGACAAAGTTTCAATCCCTGGGTCGGGAAGACTCCCTGGAGGAGGAAATGGCAACCCACTCTGGTATTCTTGCCCGGAGAATCCCATGGACAGAGGAGCCTGGCGGGGTGCAGGCAACAGGGTTGCAAAGAGTCTGAGATAACTGAGCCACAGTGAGGGAGAAGAGTACCTCAGGTTTCATACTCCAGGCCCCAGGCTGTGGCTCACTCCAAATAATTTCCTCAATATGTGTGTGTGTGGAGGGGTGGCGGTGGGGGCGCTGGGGAATGTGGTTCTATGTAGGAATAAACAAATAACAGATTGTTAGAACAACAACCAAAAATGCACTTTCTGTGGGCAGTGGTTCTAATCTCAGTTCAGTTTCCTGACCTTGCTGATGGCTCCTTCAACCACATACATCTCTAAGAGGTTAGTCTGAGATCTGGTTGGTGGTTTAAATCTTAATTCAAGCCCCTAAGCTTTTGATGCTTTGTGTCTGTCCCATGCATATGCACCTTCCCTGGTGGCTCAAGATGGTAGAGAACCTGCCTGCAACATAGAGAACAGATGAACACGGGGGATGGGTAGGAAGGAGAGTGTGGAATGAATGGAGAGAGTAGAATGCAAACAGATTACACTAACATTTGTAAAATAGATAGCCAGTGGGAATTTGCTGTATGACTCAGGGAACTCAAGCCAGGGCTCTGTGGCAGCCTAGAGGAGTGGGTTGGTGTGGGAGGTGGGAGGAAAACTCAGAAGAGAGGGGACATGGGTATACCTATGGCCGATCCTCATTAACGTGTGGTAGAAATGAACACAATATTATAATTATCCTTCAATTAAAAATAAATTAAAAAATAAAAAAGAATCTGCCTGCAATGTAGGAGACCCGGGTTCGATCCCTGGGTCAGAAAGATCCCCTGGAGAAGGGAATGGCCTCCCACTCCAGTATTCTTGCCTGGAGAATCCCCATGGACAGAGGAGCCTGATGGGCTACAGCCCATGGGGCCGCAAGGAGTCGGACAGGACTAAGTACATGTGCACATGCAGCACAAGGGTAAGCCAGAGTCTTGTCTAGTTTCTTACACAGTTTTGAGACTTCCTCTTCTCCAGCTCACTTCTCTCCAGGATTTCTCCTACACTCTCTGCCCCAGAGAGGCCCCTTTCCCAGTCCTTCTGTGCAAAAAAAGGCAAGAGTTTTAAAGTAACTGTATCAATACTGCTGAACAGTTCTGCACTTAGGGCAAAGTCACAGGAGAAAAGAGGGGAAAAGATGGAAAACTCATTTTCAAATGCATTGCTTCTTCAAGTTTTGACTCCACTCTGCAATCTACCTGATTTCATTTACTTTTAAGAATCCTCAGCTGATTATTTTTGTGTACTTTGTCCAGAGTTTTCATGGTAATCAGCAGAAGAGACGGGCCATAGTCGATATATTCTTAACATGGTCAGAACTGGAAGTCACATCCTGATATTAGATGTAAGAAAATAAATTTTAAGGATGTTTGTAAAGATGTGTAAAATGAACATAAGGAAGAGTAGGGTCTTGGTGATCACACGGTCCAATGGAGCTCCCTCAGTAGCTGGAGTAGGAAGGGGATGAGTGCTAAGTATAGACAACACCAATCAAGTGAATTCTTAAAAATAAAACACCACGTCAGAGCTCAAGCATTCTAGTTATGGAGAGACCTCTTGATGCCCTTTCTCATACTCTTCTTTAGTGGGTAGTTTGCAAACATCCTTTAGTGATGTCGTGTGTGTGTGTGTATGTGTGTGTGTATGTGTGTGTGTGAGTCGCTCAGTCATATCTGACTTTTTGTGACCCCAGGGACTGTAGCGACCATCCAGCTCCTGGGTCCATAGAATTCTCCAGGCAAAAATACTAGAGTAGGGTAGCCATTCCCTTCTCCAGGGGATCTCCCTGACCCAAGGATCGAACCCAGATCTCATGCATTCAGGCAGCTTCTTTACTGTCTGAACCACTAGGAAGGCCCTTAGTGATGTCTAGGGTAGTGATTTAGAAATTATGCTGCTCAGAGCTTTAGGCATTCCATGGAGCCCTTTCTCTGCCAAAGCAGTGGGGAGAGGGTGGGTGTGCTGGTACTACTATTGCTTTCGATTATAGCAGCCTACTTTTATCTGTTGTTCTTACTGGATGGTGTTGTAAGATGTCATAACAACTAAGATTTGCACTGGTTGAAAACAAAATAGAGAGCCACATGTTTACAGTTGAGAGCCTGTCTTGATCATGACCAGTCCAGCAGTAGTATCTGTATGGTGATTTCCAGTTCTTCTCTGATGCTTGTAAAACAGCTGAGATTTCTAGGTAAGAAGTGTGTGCCAAGTCACTTCAGTGGTGTCCACCTCTTTGTGTCCCTATGGACCATAGCTCACCAGGCTCCTCTGTATGGGGTTCTCCAGGCAAGAATATAGGAGTGGGTTGCCATGCTCTCCGCCAGGGATCTTCCCAACTCAGAGATCAGGCAGGTTCTTTACCACTAGTGCCACCTGGGATGCCTAAATATTCATGTAATCATATGAAAAAATGAAAATGAACAATCACTCCTGAAATAAAGAATAAAAGTCAATCATGAATGAGATTGCTGGAAGTATTTCTAGTATTAAATTTTCATTAGTGTCAAACTAAGAAACAGAATTGATACCTGAGGCATACCGCAGGTTTTTTTTGTTTTTGGCCACCATGAGGCTTGCGGGATCTTAGTTCTCTGATCAGACTGAACCTTTATCCTCGGCAGTGAAAGAGTGGAGTCCTAACCACTGGACTGCCAGGGAATTCTCCATAACAGCATGTTTTGAATCTGGAAAGCACAGCTGTGATTAGGTAGAAGGAACCCTGTCTCATGACTCGCCTTGATTCCCTTCACTGACTGTCCACAGTTTGGGAACGCAGCGGTTCACTAATGAGAAATCTAGACATCCATGGCCTTAACTGTGTGGAAACAGGTCTGAATGGTCAGAGTGCCCTTCCTTTCATTCATGTCCCCTCTTACCCAATTCGGTTTCTACAATCCCCAGAACACACTAAGGCTTAGGATGAAGAGGATGGAGACCTTGGGATAGGTAGTCTTCTCAAAGATAAAGAATTTCAGGTAAAGTAATACCTTAATCTTATAGAGTGCTGTGTGTCAACTGTTTCATAAAACTGGGAGGAAAAATTAGGGGAAAATATAATCAATGAATTATGGGAGGAAAAAGAATTTCAGGTAGAGGTCATCGTCGTTCAGTCGCTCAGTCATGTAGTCGTGTCCGACTCTTTGCGACCCCATGAATCGCAGCACGCCAGGCCTCCCTGTCTATCACCAACTCCCAGAGTTCACTCAGACTCATGTTCATCGAGTCAGTGATGCCATCCAGCCATCTCATCCTCTGTCGTCCCCTTCTCCTCCTGCCCCCAATCCCTCCCAGCATCAAAGTCTTTTTCAATGAGTCAACTCTTCGCAAGGTGGCCAAAGTACTGGAGTTTCAGCTTTAGCATCATTCCTTCCAAAGAAATCCCAGGGCTGATCTCCTTCAGAAGGGACTGGCTAGATCTCCTTGCAGTCAAAGAGACTCTCAAGAGTCTTCTCCAACACCACAGTGCAACAGCATCAATTCTTCGGCGCTCAGGCTTATTCACAGTCTAACTCTCACGTCCATACATGACCACAGGAAAAACCATAGCCTTGACTAGACAGACCTTAGTCGGCAAAGTAATGTCTCTGCTTTTGAATATGCTATCTAGGTTGGTCATAACTTTTCAGGTAGAGGTAAGAGGAACCCTAAAAACAGTGAAAGTTGAGGGCAGGGGTAAAGCTGTCCTTAAGGAGGAGTAAATACAGTTAATTTTTCTAGGTTAAACATCCTCTTTCTAACAGAGAATCAGGAAGTAATTCTACTTCATTTCCAAAGAACTACACAAAAGAAATGCTTGCTAAGCAGAGGAAAAAAAAAAAAAACTAGAATAAGTCCTATGGATATCAAATCACAGAATATTAGAGAAGAGAGGGACTTCCCTGGTCATCCAGTTACTAAGACTCTGCACTGCCAACGTGGGGGGCCCAGGTTCAATCCCTGGTCAGGGAACTAGATCCCACATGCCATGACTAAAAGTTTGTGTGGTGCAGCAACTAGAGATGCCACATGCTGCACGAAAGATCAACTATCCCGTGTGCTGTAACCAAACAAATAAAAAATGTATATATATTTGTTTTAAAAATGGGGACTTCCCTAGTGGTTGAAGGGTTAAGACTTCCCCTTGGGTGGGTTCAGTCCCTGATCAGAGAACTAAGATCCCACATGCCTCAAAGCCAAAACATAAAGCAGAAGCAATATTGTAACAAATTCAATAAAGACTTTAAAAATGGTCCACATCAAAAAATATGTATTAGAAAAGAGAGTCCATCAGTACCTAAGCTAGATAATGACGGAACTAAATAGCAACACTCTGCCTCTAATTTGTTTTCAAACTCTGGGCCTAGATATATTTCTCTCAATTCAAAGCTGAGAAAATGGGGGAGAGGGTAGGGGGTGGTAAGTGAGAACTATGGAATAAATTTCTGCAGTATAAGACAAAAAAAATCTCCTAAGAACCTTTTTTGAAGACTTCATCCAATACTGATTTATTACAGGAAGAGGAAGACATTTAGAAAGATGAATTTTTAAAAATCTATATCTCTATCAATGGATTTATAAATGAACAAAATGTGGTATTTCCATACAATGCAATACTATTTATCCTTAAAAGGGAAGAAAATTCTTACACATGTTACTGGGTGAACTTGAAGATATTATGTTAAGTGAAATAAGCCAGACACAAAAAAGATTGATTGTGTGATTCCATTTATTTGAGGTACCTGAAATAGTACCTCATTCATAGAATACTATGAATAGTACCAAAGTCATAGAGATGAAAGGTTGCCAGGGGTTGGGGTGTGGGGTGGGGGGCAGTATGGGAAGCTGGTGTTTAGTGGGTATAAGATTTCAATTTGGGAAGATGGGATGTTCTGGAAATTGCATCCCATCTTCCCAAACTGAAGATGGGTGGTGATGGTTCTATTGCAATGTGAGTACAGTTAATACCACTTTTCTGAACACTTATACATGATGAAAGTGGTAAATTTTATGTTATATGTATGTACTACAATTAAAAAATGTTCCCCAAATCTATTTAAAAAGTCAAGAAAGTACATAGTATATGATTTCATTTCTATGATGTTCTAAGACTTGTAGAACTAATCTATGGTGATAAGAATCACAATATAGATTAACCTATATTAATGAGCTATTTATGGCGAGCTAATTATGAGAAGGGGGATGAGGAACTTTGGGAATGTTGAAAGTGTTTTAAGTAATTGATCTAGTGGTGTTCACACAGGTGTGTATATTTTAAATTCCACTGAGTTGTACCCTTTAGATTTGTGCATTTTACTAGATCTAAGTTATACCTTTTTTTTCAAACTGATGTCTATGAAATACAAATAGGGTATTAAAAAGAGAGAGCAGGCTAAATTGAAATGAAAACATATTGAGGGCAAAAAGAAAAAGAAAGTCTTTAAGGAAACCAAAATTTTTAAATGCAATAACTCAAATAAAATCCATTCTGGAGGTCATATGTAGCAGACGTCTCAGGACAGAAGGACAGGACTGCCTGTCATTTGCCTCTATTGCTCTGGCCAAGACATGGAGACCTGAAGTAGATGTAAGATATGATTACTGGTGAGAAAGAAACCCAATCATCATCATTTAGAAATCTATGATATTTTATCAAATCTATGAGTTGCTGTTTTCCACATTTTAACCTCTCCAAAACTGAGATATATCTCAGAATTAGTGATTTATCACAGTTTGTTTTGTCCCCTCTTTGGAGGACATTAAAAGATTTTATAGACCTAATAGTAGTTCAGCAAAATGGCTCGATAAAAGACCACTACATATATCAAATTCAATACTGCTCCTTTATGCCAATAATCATGAAATAATCAGAACATAGGTCCTATTCAAGACAGCAACCAACATTTTAGAATCCCAGAAATAATCCCAATGAGAAATATGTGTTGCCTAGGTGATAAAATCTATAAAATTTTGTCAAGAAACATTTTTACAATTTTTGAATAGAGTAGTCATGTATGGATATGAAAGTTGGACCATGAAGAAAGCTGAGTGCCGAAGAATTGATGCTTTTGAACTGTGGTGTTGGAGAAGACTCTTGAGAGTCCCTTGGACTGCAAGGAGACCCAACCAGTCCATTCTAAAGATCAGCCCTGGGATTTCTTTGGAAGGAATGATGCTAAAGCTGAAACTCCAGTACTTTGGCTACCTCATGCGAAGAGTTGACTCACTGAAAAAGACTCTCATGCTGGGAGGGATTAGGGGCAGGAGGAGAAGGGGACGACAGAGGATGAGATGGCTTGATGGCATCACCGACTTGATGGACATGAGTTTGGGTGAACTCCAGGAGTTGGTAATGGACAGGGAGGCCTGGTGTGCTGAGATTCATGGGGTCGCAAAGAGTTGGACACTACTGAGCAACTGAACTGAACTGATTTTTGAACTGGAAAATGGAATATCATAAAGTATTCCTTCCAAATTAAGTCATAAAATATTTTCAGTTAAAATAGTAATGTAATGGAATGCAATACAGAGTGAGGAGGTACTTGAAGAAATATTCTTAAAATCATATGGAACAATAACTGGTTAAAATAGTTTGGGAAAATATTTAAAAGAAAAGTAACAAAGAAGGAATAACTTTTCTGGGTTATTAAAATAATCACATTAACTACCATTATATTATTATGTTGGTAGAATTAA
>SJYQ01015998.1:64681-86957 GCA_006410935.1 Redunca redunca | reverse complement strand
TCCAGTAGCATATTGGGCACCTACTGACCTGGGGAGTTCCTCTTTCAGTATCCTATCATTTTGCCTTTTCATACTGTTCATGGGGTTCTCAAGGCAAGAATACTGAAGTGGCTTGCCATTCCCTTCTCCATGGAGCACATTCTGTCAGGTCTCTCCACCATGACCCGCCCGTCTTGGGTTGCCCCGCTCTCATGGCTTGGTTTCATTGAGTTAGACAAGCCTGTGGTCCTAGTGTGATTAGATTGACTAGTTTTCTGAGAGTATGGTTTCAGTGTGTCTGCCCTCTGATACCCTCTTGCAACACCTACCATCTTACTTGGGTTTCTCTTACCTTGGGTGTGGGGTGTCTCTTCATGGCTGCTCCAGCAAAGCACAGCCGCTGCTCCTTACCTTGGACGAGGGGTATCTCCTTATCGCCACCGTTCCTGACCTTCAATGTGGGATAGCTCCTCTAGGCCCTCCTGCGCCTGCGTAGCCACCACTCCTCGGGTTGCTCCTCCCAGCATAGATCACTCCTTAAATGTAAAGCCTGAAGCATTTCAATATATTTTATCCCAGCATTTAAAGATTATTTTTATCCCAGTATTTTTTCTCTATTTACAAATGTGTTGTTGATCAGTCACTCAGTTGAAGTACTGATTATGTAATTTCCCCTGACCACGTGTTAAACACATGGTTTTTAGTAATTCTCTATTAATTTCTTGGTATCATTTAGTTCAGTTCAGTTCAGTCACTCAGTCGTATCCGACTCTTTGCTACCCCATGGATCGTTTATTTAATGCTTCCCTAATAATGGAATTATTATGGACAAATTGCTCTTTTTTGAAATTTTTAAAGTAAACTATAGTTGATTTAGTGTTATATTAATTTTGCTATACAGTTATGCACATATATATTGAGTTGGCCAGAAAGTTCATTCAGGTTTTTCCACAACATCTAACAGGAAAACCCGAACTAACTTTTGAGCCAACCCAACATTCTTTTTAGTGTTCTTTTCCATGATGGTTTCTCCCAGGATATTGAATACAGATCCCCGTGCTATGCAGTAGGACCTTGTTGTTTATCCGTCCTATACGTAATGGTTTACCTCTGCTAATCCCAAGCTCCCAGTCTGTCCCTCCCTCACCTGCCTTGTCAACCACTGCTGTATTCTCTACATCTGTGCTGCTTATTCACAGATAAGTTCATGTCATATTTTAGATTCCACACACAAGTGCTATTGTTTGCTCTTTGCCTTTCTCTTTCTGGCTCACTTCACTTAGTGTGTTCATCTTTAGCTGCATCCATGTTGCTGCAAATGGCATTTCATTCTTTTTAAAGGCGGAGTCATATTCCATTGTATATGTGTACCACACCTTCTTTATCCGTTCCTCTGTTGATGGACCTTTAGGTTGCTTCAGTAGCTTGGCTGTTGTGAATAGTGCTGCTGTGGACATGGGGTGCATGTGTCTTTTTGAATTAGAATTTTGGGATGGGATTGCTGGATCATATGGCAACTCTAGTTTTGTGAAGAATCTCCTTAGATTTTTCTGGAATGACTGCACTAATTTACATGCCCACCAACAATGTTGGAGGGTTCCCTTCTCTCCATACCCTCTCCAGCATTTGTTATTTGTAGACTTTTTAATGATGGCCATCCTGATCAGTGTGAGGTGGTACCTCAGTGTCATTTCGATTTGCTTTTCTCTAATAATTAATGATGTTGTAAGTTGCCCCTCTCTTAAATAGCGTTGTGGTGAGCATCCAA
Organism: Redunca redunca; assembly: GCA_006410935.1. Taxonomy (NCBI): domain Eukaryota; kingdom Metazoa; phylum Chordata; class Mammalia; order Artiodactyla; family Bovidae; genus Redunca; species Redunca redunca. Next base: position 85,210 of record SJYQ01015998.1, on the reverse strand, counting down.
GGTATATGAATTACTAATGACATTTCTGAATCTCTCCTTAGGATGTACTCCTAGGAATAGACTTAGTCCATCAAAGGATATAAACTGTCTGTCCATCTGCTTCTGAACTCAAGAGGTTATTCCAGTGAAACGGCCAGGGGTCCAGGGATGCCCAGCCTCGGGGGACCCCTGGCTAGTGTGGGGCCTGGACATGTAGTGAATGAGCTAGCAGGCTAGTCCCCAGTTTATACCACGTTCCAGCTCAGATCTCAGCAGCTGGCTTTGTAGTGCGGTTACCGATACACATTTTATTAACATATCCTCTTTGATATGTAGCAATATTTAAGTGGCTTAGTTTCTCCTCACAAGGAGATAGGCATTGTGTGTATTGTTTCTCAGCAACCCCTTGCACACACAGAAGTTAGACAGTTTTCACCCTGGGTTTTAGAAGCATCAGGTCTCTCATATGTACATGCACACACCTGTCTAAAGCCTTCCACTGGGTCCTGCTCAACTTGGAATCAAACCTGGACCTTTGGGGCCTGGAACGCTTGGCTTCCCTGATGTTCTCGTCTCCTCCTCACCCTTGCCACCCTGGCCTCTCTGCACCTGGGATGTGCAGGCTGGGTCCATCTGGGCCTGGACCTGCTCTCCCCTCTGCCTGGAGCCAGTACAGCTGGCCCCACCACCCTGGTCTCCCCTCAGAGCCCCCCAACCATCTTCTTGACTCTGGGCTGCAGGTCACTGTTCCGTGCTCTGCCCAGGTCCTTGCAGGCTCTTCTCACTCATAATATTGTCCTGTTCCCTTGTTTACTGCTTGTCTGCCCTCCACGTGGGTGCGGGTCTTCAAACGCCACCTGACATAAACAAAGCCAGGAAATACTTGTTAAATCCACAGTAAAGCAGCCAACAGTTTTGGGGATGTTTATTGATGGATTGATTGCCAATGATGGTGGTAAGCTTGAGTCAGATCCTGGTCCATAATTATCTAAAACTTTAGGGAAGTTATATTAACTGCAGTTTCCATCGTGGATACAGTGGTTACAGAAAGATGTTGATGGTGGTAGGAGCAGAAGTGCAGAACACCTAAATGGGCTGCTCGCTGCCCACCCGCAGGTCTCTGGTCCGGGCTGATGGTCTTCCAAACCCTCTTCTGCCTGGTGCACGTCTGGAGGATCGACTGGAACCGTGTGGCAGAGTAGGTACCAGCGTGGGGGCCCCTGGAGGAGGGGAGTGTGCATGTGCGTGCGTGCTGTGATTCCAGGGCAGACGAGGACTCTTCCAGGGTGAGGATGGTAAGAAGCCCACGGGCAGCAGGACGCACTGTGACTCGGGAAGAGGCATCGGACGTGAGAGTGAGGGCCAAAGGAAACCTGTGTCCTCAATACGGAGCTAATTTCTCCTCTGCTAAGCAGGCACAGCCAGAGAGTTAGCTTAGAAACTAATGTGCGAGGTCATCTTGGGAGAATAGTAGTGCTTCCCGTTTTTCCTGATCTGTTGTCTAGTTCTAGCATCTCAAGGATCTTTGGTCCGTGGTTTCCTGAGAAGCAGATGCCAAGTGTCTGTGGTCAGGGAGGTCCATAGGGGCAGAGCCTGTTCTGTGGGTGGAGGACCGGGATCCTGACACTCAGGGCGTCTCTGGGTTAAAGGGTGAGCCCTGCCAACTGTGTCAGGCTCAGGGTGAGACGGTGGGAGGTCAGCTGAGGGGAGATGTCATGGATACGGGGACGTGAGGAGTAGCCGAAGGGCACTGACCACCTCTGTCCACGCCCTGACCGCCTCGAGGCTCCCGGGCCCTCATGACTGCTCGTGAGGACAGGTCACATGCTCCCTCCCTTCAGTGTGGTCCACAGAGACAGGATGTTACGTCAGACCATAACTACCCCTTAGGTGACTCTACCATTTATCTTCAGACTTTAATCCTTTTATCTGGACTTAGGAACAGTAAAGGGTGCAGTGCAAAAAATACCTTAAGTTTGCAAATATGACAGATAATTTTCCATTATGGAATCGCTTTAAGCTGTTGATGTACTTTTAACAGATTTTAATAAGAGTTTTCAAAGACTGTAACTAAAATAGAAGACTCGTGACCAGGCTACAAACTGGAAATGATAGTCTTATACCATTTTATGAAGCATGTTAACTAACCTTGTCATGGTTTTCTGTCAACTGTGGGTGGATAAATACTAGTAATGTTTTCTAAGTTATTTGAAAGGTCTATAGTATCCTATTGGTGATCAAGAAAGGAGCTACAGTTTTAAGTAAAAATTTCTCCAGGATGATACTCCATTATGGGTTGTAAATTTATAAATCTGATCATCCCTTTCATGGGTGCTCTTACCTTCTGATATTGAATATTTCTTCTTCCATGGCAGTAGGTCATTTTCCTATGAAATATTCATTGCTGATCTAGTTTTGTTTATATTGGCTGTTTCCCTGTCAGTGGATTTAATCTTACCATTGAATGTATTTGAAGGGCCTTTTCAAGCTCTAATGCCATACCAGCTTTTCTGTTTCTCAATTTCTATGTTGGTAAAATACGCACAACAATCCTCATTGCCGTTTTTCACATGCAGTTCAGTGGATTAAATATGTTCATAATGTGCCACACCCCACTGTCTACCCCCACCACACAGTCTATACGTACATCTGAAGCTCTGTCCCCATCAAACAGTCTCTCATTCCCCCTCCTTCCAGCCCCTGGAAGTCTGCTTTCCCTGCTTACGGTTTTTACCGCTCTAAGCACCTCATACAAGTGCAATCATACAGTATCTGTGTTTTTGTGAGCAGATTATTTTATTTAGTGTAATATCCTCAAGGTTCATCCAGGTAGCATGTGTCAGGATGTCCATCCTGTTTTAAGGCTGAATAATATTCCGCTATAAATATGTGCCGCATCTTGCTTTTCTGTTCATCTGTTGGCGGAAACTTGGGCGGCTTTCAGATTTTAGCTGTTTTGAATAATGCTGCTGTGAACGTGAGTTCTACAGATACAGAGTCCATGCTTTTAATTCTTTTCAGTACATGCCCAGAATTGGAACTGGTAGGTCATCTGGTAATCTGTTTTTAATTTTTTGAGGAACCACTATACTATTTCCCATAGTGGGTGTACCATTTTACATTCTAACCAGCCTTGCACAGGAGACCAGTTTTTCCACATCCTCATCAGCACTTGTTATTGTCTGGGTTTTGTTTTGTTTAATTGTAGCCTACCTAATTAATGGGTGTGAGGTGATTTCTCAATGTAGTTTTGATTTGCATTTTCTTAATGGTCAGTTGTGTTTAGTATCTTTTCATGTGCTTGACCGTTTGTGTGTATTCCCTGGAGATGTGTCTATTGAAGTCCTGTTTTCATTTTTTTTTAAAACAATGGTCTTTGGTTTTTAGAATTTATTTATTTGTCTGAACCGGGTCTTAGTTGCAGCATGTGATCTCTAGTTCCCTGACCAGGGATTGAACCCTGGCCCCCTGCACTGGGAGCTTTCATCTTAGCCACTGGACCACCAGGGAAGTCCCCCTTGTACATTTTTTAGTCAGGTGGTGGTTGTTGTTAAGTTTTTGGAGTTCTTTATATAGTCTGGGCGTTAGTCCCTTATCAGAAAAATGATTTAGAAATATTTTCTCTCATTCTGTGAGTTGCCTTTTTACTCTTGGATATTATCTTTTAATAAACAAAAGCTTTTAATTTTCTTGAAGTCTAATTTATCTGTTTTTTTCTTTTATTGCTTGTGCCTTTGGTGTCGCATCCAAAAAGTCATTCCCAAATCCAGTGCTGTGGAGATTTTGCCTAATGTTTTCTTCTAAGAGGTTTATAGTTTTATGTCTTACGTTTAGGCTTGATCTACTTGAAGTTAATTTTTGTATGTGGTGTTAGGTAAGGATCCAGCTTCATTCTTTGGCATGCAAATATCCAGTTTTTTTTCCAGAAACATTTGTTAAAAAGATGGTCTTCTCCCCACTGAATAATCTTGAATCCTTATCAAAAATCATTTGACCACATATGCAACGGTTTATTTATTTAGGGGTCTTCTGTTATATTCCATTTGTCTATATTTCTGTCTTTACATCTGTTATGATTAGCTTTGCAGTAGGTTTTAAAATCATAAAGTATGATTCTCTAGGTTTGTTTTTCTTTTCCACGGTTGTTTTGGCTGTACCAGGCCTTTGAGATTCTATGTGAATTGTAAGATGCATTTTTCTATTTCTGCAAATAATGTCATTGAGATTTTTATAAGGATTGGCATTGAGTCTGTGGGTTGTTTTAGGTAGTGTTGCCATCTTAACAGTAAAAAGGCATCCAGTCCTTGGACATGAGATGTAATTCCATTTATTTATGTCTTTAATTTTTCTCTGTAGTATTTTGAAGTTTACACTGTACTAGTTTTTTACCTCCTTGGCTAAATAAGTTAATTTCTAAATATTTATTCCTTTTGATGCTATTGTAAATGGGATTGTTTCATAATTTCCTTTTCAGATTGTTCATTGTTACTGTATAGAATAGAAATACAGCTTTTTGGTGTGTAGACATTCTATCCTGCTGCAGTACTGAATTCCTTTATTAGCTCTAACAGTTTCTTTGTGGAATTGTTAGGGTCTACTATACATAAGATATATTGTCTTTGAAGTGAGATAATTCTTCATGTCCAATTTTATACCTTTTATTTTTCTTTTTCTTCCCTAACTGCTCTGGCTAGAACTCCCAGTACTATGTTAAATAGAAGTGGTTAAACTGAGCATCCTCGCCTTGCTCCTGAACTTAGAGGAAAAGCCTTCCATCCTTCACTATTGAGTATTATGTTAGCTGTAGGTTTCTCATATATGGGCTCTTATCACATGATGTACTTCCTTCTGTTTTTATTTTGTTAAGTGTTTTTGTCATGAAAGGGTGTTGCATTTTGTCAGATGCTTTTTTTGGATCAGTTGAGATGATCATGAGGTTTTTTTCCCCTTTATTTGTAATGTTGTCAGTGTCAATTACATTGACCTGTTTTCCTATGTTGAACCATCCTGGCACTTCAGTAAATCCCACTTGGTCATAGTGTATAAACTTTTTGTATGCTGCTGAGCGGAGAAGGCAATGGCACACCACTCCAGTGCTCTTGCCTGGAAAATCCCATGGATGGAGGAGCCTGGTGGGCTGCAGTCTGTGGGGTTGCTGAGAGTCAGACACGACTGAGCAACTTCCCTTTCACTTTTCACTTTCATGCGTTGGAGAAGGAAATGGCAACCCACTCCAGTGTTCTTGCCTGGAGAATCCCAGGGACGAGGGAGCCTGGTGGGCTGCCGTCGATGGGATCGCACGGAGTCGGACACGACTGAGGCGACTTAGCAGCAGCAGCAGAGTACTTTTTTTAAGGTTTATTTATGTACCTTCTGGCTGCACTGGGTCCTTGTTGCTGTGCCTGGGCTTTTCTGGTTGCAGCGAGCAGGGCCTGCGCCTGGCCGCAGTGTGCAGGCTCTAGGGTGCGTGCTCGTCAGTCATTGCAGCACGTGGGCTCAGTAGTTGTGGTGGGTGAGCTCAGCTGTCCTGTAGCGTGTGGGATCTTCCCAGACTGGGGATCAAAACTGTGGTGCCTGCGTGGATGTCTAAGCACAGGACCATCAGGGATGTCCTGTGCTGGTGAGTTTGATTTGCTAGCATTTTGGTGGAGATTTTATCATCAGTGTTCACAGGGGATATCAGTCTGTAGTTTTGTTTGCTCCCAGTGTCTTTGTCTAGCTTTGGTGTCAGGTTCATGCTGGTTCCATAGAATGAATTAGGAAGTCCTCCTTCCTCAATTTTTGGGAGAAGTTTGTAAAGATTTGTTCCTCTTTAAGTATATGCTGTATTGAGTTGCTGCACAAAAAGTTTTTGATGAAATCCACCTTATCTATTTTTGCCACTGCTGGGCTTTTGATGTTATCTGAGAACCCATTCCCAAACTGTGAGAAAAAAAAAAATAAGTGGTGTTCGAATATAAAAGTGCTATGGAAGGACTAATAATAAAAAACTAAATAGAGGACTTGAGTTTTCAATCTGAAAACTGTAAGCAGCCCAGGAGTTATCATACCTGTAGGGGGAGGCAGAATTTTACCTTTCCCCTCTTAGGGTTTTTCAGCTGGACCTAATACAGGTTCACAGGTGAAAACATACAAACTTAATGTAAGGTCTGCGTGACATCAGAGCCCTCATAAGGAAATGAAGATGCAAAAATGTGGCAAAAATCTACATGCTTTTCTACTAGTTAGAACAAAGAGGCAGTTGTAGAAAAGTAACTAAGCTCTGTGGAGAGGCTGAAGGAAGATGAGAGTTATTTTAACCAGCTCTGTGTAGATTCACTTAGCTTTGACTCCTTTCCTGGAAAAGGGATGGCATCTTTCACATGTGAATTTTTATGTCCTCTTTTCAAAAAGAGGAGCAGAGATTAAACTGTTCTTCAGTGCCTTTCTGACAAAAACATCTGCTGTTTTTTCAGGTACCTTTAGTTCAGAATGATTCTTATGCCAAAGTCACATATCCAGGGGTGGCATGTTCCACCATCCTTCATTCCCCTTCAACCCACTTGGAAACTCCCCCAGCAGGTTTCACAGTCCTTAGCTGAGTTGGTGGGTTATTTCACAGCTTGCTGAACTAGTCTCCTAGTCTTGAGAACTAAGTCAGTGCAATTAAACTTTTGTGTCTGTTTCAGGAGGCAGTGGTACAGGTGGGAGTCCCTGTCCTAAGTTAGGTCTGTGTGTGGTGTGAGCAATCAGGCGTTTATGAAAGGAGTGTCTGTGGAAACAAAAGAAAAAGATGCAGAGTTGGAAACCTAGTTTCTGAGTTCAGAGGGGATCCAGTCAAGATTTCTGGATTTGAACTTGAAGCGGCTTCAGATGGTGGAGTGAGGATGGCAGTTGTCATTTGGCTAATTTCCTGGTTTGCAGTTTGAATAGCTCTGTTTGTAAAATTGAGTATCCCGTGAATTTCCTTAGCAGGTTGGAGAAGAGCAGGTGAGAAGGTTGTCCACACGTGATCTGATGTGGCAGTTCCTCTGAAATTGACACCATGTCATGCAGCTTTAGCTTATGGTACTTCAGGGAGAGGATAGTTCTCATTCTCAGTGATTCCAAGTTAAAATGGTGGGACAGAAATTGCTGTTGTTAGTTTGAGCAGTTGTAGCTAGATATTGGAGGAAACTAAAATAATCAGGATCCAGTCTAGTTTACAGGTAGGTAGCCTTGTTCATTTTCTTTGAAGTTTTGTTTTCTTATAATAACCGGGGGTGGGGCGGGGGGGTGTATGGTCATTTTCCACTGAAATCTAATTTTCTCTTTGTATTTACTCTCTGTTTTTCTCAAATGTCATTATTAGTAAGACTAATTTGTTTATAAAATAAGTTTAGTCTTATCCTGACCTGATTGTTTATATAAATGCAGCAAGAATAGTGATTTTTCATTGGAATTATGACTGATTTATATAGAGTGAAAGTCGCTCGGTCATGTCTGACTGTTTGTGACCCCATGGACTGTACAGTCCACAGAATTCTCCAGGCCAGAATACTGGAGGGGGTAGCCTTTCCCTTCTCCTGGGGGATCTTCCCAATCCAGGGATCGAACCCAGGTCTCTCGCATTGCAGGTGGATTCTTTACCAACTGAGCCACAAGGGAAGCCCAAGGACATTGCCAAATTGATAACTGAACTTCATTAAAAATTAAAAACTTCTGCTGTGCAATAAAAACACTGTTAATAGAATGAAAAGATAAAATAGGGACTAGAGGGACTGCCCTGGCTGTCCAGTGGTTAAGACTTGGAGCTTGCAATGCAGGGAGTGTGGGTTTGATCCCTAGTCAGGGAACTAAGATCCCAGATGCTTCACGTAGTGTGGCCAAAAAAAAAAGGACTAGGAAAAAAAATCTTTGCAAAAACATATCTGAAAGAAGACTGGTCTCCAAAGTGTACAGTAGAAAGAACAGTTTAAATTCAATAATAGGAAAATAACCCAGCTTAAAAACTGGGCAAAAGATCTAAGTAGACCTTATCAGAGTATTTCCAGATGGCAAAGAAGCATATGAAGAGATGCTCAACACCATGAGTCATCAGGAAATTGCGGATTAAAACAACGAGTTCCCACTACACACCTATTAGAATGGCCAAAATCTGGAATGCTAACAACACCCAGTGTTAGCAAAGATGTGGAACAACAGGAATGTTCATACATTGTTGTTAGGAACCCCAGGTAGTAGAGCCACTTGGAGGAGTTTTACAGTTTCTTACAAAGCTAAACATAGGCTTGCTTCCTTGGTGGCTCAGACGGTAAAGAATCCGCCTGCACTAAAGGAGACCTGGGTTCGATCCCTGGGTTGGGAAGATCCCCTGGAGGAAGGCATGGCAACCCACACTCCAGTATTCTTGCCTGGAGAATCCCATGGACAGAGGAGCCTGGTGGGCCATAGTCCATGGGGTCGCAAAGAGTCAGACATGACTGAGTGACTAAGTACACACCCCCAAGTATAGGCTTACCATATTGTCCAGTGTTCATGGTGCAGTTATTTACCCAAATGAGTTGAAGACTTACACCTACACAGAAAACTGGAACACACGTGTTAATGGCAGCTCTGTCCTTTTTCTTTTGGCTATTGCTTTTGGCCGCGTTGGGTCTTCATTGAGGAGTACAGGCTGCACAACGTGGGCCCAGTGCTTGTGGCACACGGGCTTCCCACAGCATGTGGGATCTTCCCAGACCAGGGATCAAACCAGTGTCCCCTGTGTTGGAAGACAGATTCTTAACCACTGGACTAGCAGGGAAGTCCAGCAGCTTTAACTGCCCAAACTTGGAAGTAGCCAAGAAAGATGTCCTTTTCAGTGACTAGATAAACAATCCCTTCCACATTCATACAGTGGAATTTTACTAGGTGGGAAAAAGAAGACATGGAGGAGCCTTACTGCATATGGCTAAGAGAGAGCAGCCCATCTGAAAAGACTGCATAGTGTATGATTCCAGCTTTATGACAGGCTGGAGTTGGCAAAACTGTGGAAGGTTTATACAGATCAGTGGCTGCCAGGATCTTGGGGGTGGGGAGAGATTAGTTCCTGAAGCAGAAGGCGTTTTTTGGCAGTGAAGCCAACTCTGTGTGATACTGTCATGATAGGTTCATGAAATACATTTGTCAGAGGAACCCATGGCTAACTGGGTGATAGCAAGAGTCAACCCCATTGTGAACTATGGACTTTGGTTAATAATAACATAGCAGTGGTTATTCATAGGTTGCAACAAATTTATTAGTGCACAGTGTTAATAACAGGAGAAATTGTGTGGATGTGTAAGGAGAAGCATTTATGAGAACTCTGTACTTTCTGTGAAATTTTTCTCTAAAGCCAAAACTGCTCTAAAACTTAAGTCAATTGTTTTAAATGGACAGAGTCTATTATACAGTGGCGTGCCTCTAAAAATATCATAAAAATGGACAGTAAGCACTTAAAGAAGCTCATATTTTGCCCCTTAGACTCATACACATGAAAACACAGGCAATGCCTCATGCACTTGGCAGCAGTGGTAAAAAGCAGACGACAACTGTTGGCATGGGCTTGCAGAGACGTGCAGCCACCGTGGAAAACAGTGTCACAGTTTCTCAGACCGAGTTACCACATGACACAGCAGTTGTACTTTGAGAACGTACCCGAGAGAATTGAAAACACATGTCCACACAGAAATGTAGACATGAATACTCCTAAAAGCACTATTCAGAGTAGCCGAAAACTGCTTATTTCTGTCAGATCACTAGGTGACCACTCAGTGTCCATACACAATAAAGAGTACTGTTTTAACAGCAATACAAAAAAAAAAGTTTTACAAAGTAAACAACAACAAAAACCCAGTAATCTTTATCAAGCAGTGGGAGTAGAACGTATCTGACTCCGGAATTGCTGGACTATAATAGTCAAAATTCCCAATTTTCAATACAAAGTTAATAGGCATGCAAGAATCAAAAATGTATGGCCCCCCTCACAGGAAGAAAAGACAGTGAGCTTCCCTGAGAACCACTTTATTACATTTTAGAATGTCTGTGTATGTATTTATTTGATTGCACCAGGACTTAGTGTGGCAGGATCTTTCAACTTCAGTGAACATGTGGGTTCTAGTTCCCTAATCAAATCTTGAACCCAGGGGCCCCAGTGTTTGGAGCATGGAGTCTTAGCCACTGGACCACCAAGGAAGTCCCTTCTGAGAAGTACTTTACATTAACAGACTCAAATATGCACAGAGAGCTGAAGGAAACCAAGAGCCTGATGTCTCAACAAGTAGAGAATTCTAGCAAAGAAATGGGAAGAATAGGAACCAAGGAGAACTCCTAGGGGAGCTGACACTAGCTGGGTGTCCACAATTCAGTTCTCTGGTTCTAATACCAGCTAACAGGAGTCAGCATCAGATGCCACCTGCTGGAGGGCAGTGTCTTCCACAGACTGCACTTCCTTCAGATGCCAGCCCATGCAGGGGTCTTCACCCACACTTCCCTGCCCAGGAGACTAGAAATTCATTTCCTGCAGTCTCCTCCCTTCTGTACTTGGCTGGAATGCATCACAGGATGCACTGAAAATGCTACATTTATGACTAAATTTATAAAAGACACAACCCAGGAACTGCCAGATAGAGGACATACTTAAGGCAGGGTCTGGGGCCCAGAGAGGATGCAGAATTTCCCGGCCATCTCCTCTCAGAATCTGGGCCCATCACCCTCCCAGCATATCAAGTGCTCACCAGCCAGGAAGCTCCCTTGGGTTTTATAGTCCAGAGTTTTACATGGAGTTTTACATATATTATGATTGATTACACCATGAGCCACACAATCGACTGTGGTCTCTAGCCTCTCTCAGGGGGATCAGAGAGGCGAGGTTGAAATTTCCAGCCCTTTCCATATGTGGTTGGTTTTTATAGTGACGGACTCTTGTGCTATAGCTGTCTACAGGCCCCTCCATGTGTCACCTCAGGGTAAAAACACGCTTATCACTCAGGAAAGTCCAAGGGTTTTTAAAGTTCTGTGCCAGAAACTGGGGGCCAAAGTCCAGGTTTACTCTCTTTATTCTATCAGAACAGGTCAGTTGAGATTATCCAGCAGGAGGAGCAGAAAGGAAAAAAGGATTGAGGATAAATAAGCAGAGACTAGAAGACCTGTAAGACAGCATCAAGAGAGCAACATATTCATAGTGGGAGATATGGAGAGAGTAACATGGAAACATACTACCATATGTAAAATAGATAGCCAATGGGAATTTGCTGTATGACTCGGAACTCAAATCGGGGGCTTGGTAACAACCTAGAAGGGTAAGATGGGGAGGGAGGTAGAAGAGACGGTTCAAGTGGGCAGGGACGGAGGTAAACCTATGGCTGATTCATGTTGGTATTTGGCAGAAACCAACACAATACTGTAAAGCAATTATCCATCGATTAAAAATCAATTTAAAAAAACTTGGAAAGCTTAGGAAATGCCTGGAAACCCATCCTTGAAATGACCTTTCCAAGGTTGTCATTTTGAGATTAAGAACCACTAAGTAAAGGGAGAGGGTCTCTGAAAATATGTATATATGTATAATTATATAACAAATATACACCCCCCCCATTAGTAGAATGAAGAGGTAAAAAGCCACACAAGCATCTCCACTGATGCAGAAAAGGAATTTGACAAAGTTCAATATCTTTTAATGATAAAAACATTCAACAAGGGCTTCCTTGGTGGCTCAGTGGTAAAGAATCCGCTGGGTTTGATCCCTGGTACAGAAGATCCCACATGTTGTGGGGCAGCTAAGGTCGTGCGCCACAACTGCTAAGCCTGTGCTCTAGAGCCCATGGGCTGCAGCAACTGAAGCCCACGTGTCCTAGAGCCTGTGCTCAACGAGAGAAGCCACCCAGTGAGAAACCCGCACACCGCAACTAGAGTAGCCCCCACTTGCCACTATTGGAGGAGACCCGTGCACACCCATAGATAAGTAAATAAATCTTAAAAGCAACAGCAAGCAAGGAGCTAAAGAAAATGCCTGGATATGTGTCCCACCCTCAGGAATTCCCCCTGCTTTGTTGTTGTTCAGTCTCTGTGACCCCGTGGACTGCAGCCCACCAGGCTCCTCTGTCCTTGGGATTTCCCAGGCAAGAATCCTGGAGTGGGTTGCCACTTCCTTCTCCATAGTGAGCTTCCCGACCCAGGGATCAGACCCGCGTCTCCTGCATTGGCAGGTGGATTCTTTACTGCTGAGCCACCAGGGAATGCATTTTGTACATTCAGTCTTTAAAATCTTAGAGCACGTGTCTTGAGTTAACCAAATTTGCTGACATATTGAAGGCAGCACTTTAACAGCTTCATCTTTTAGGATTTTAAATAGCTCAGCTGGAATTCCATCACCTCCACCAGTTTTGTTTGTAGGAATGCTTCCTAAGGCCCACTTGACTTCCCACTCCAGGGTGTCTGGCTCTTTGCTCTCCTATAGGACTAGTGATCACAGACAGCTGCCCAAGCTCTGGGGGTGTGGGTGTGCATTTTGCCCTTTCTGCCCCAGGGACACCAGACTTCAAACATTTGTCCATTAAAAAAAAACATTTAATAAAGAATGACCAAAATAATCATTGCTAACTTTGATTTCTGCTTTGTGGTAAATAAGCCTTTTGCTAAAGAGCTTTCTATGACCGTCTCATGTAATAGCGGCAGGGAATATGTTGTCCATATGTCACAGTTGGGCAAACTGAGGGCAGTGACGACCTTGTTTAAAGACGCAGAGTTAGATGGAGTCAGTATTCTGAATCTTACTGTGTGCAAGTTCCTAGTTCTGGATAAATCTTACTGTTTACTAAGTGACTGTACTAGCTGAGATAAAATAGAAAGGTGGCTGAGAGGAAGCTGACACTTCAGGTAATTCTGCACAGGCTATGAAAATAGAATATCAATATTTCTAATTCTGGAACAGACAAAAATTTTCAGTAATTTTTCAAAAGTCTATTTCTGGCTCTTATCAGAATCAGCTGTTTTCCCAAGAGCTTGCTTCAGCCCCAGTGGTGGGATTCGGTGTCTTCTGTGACACTTGCATCAGTCAGGGTTCAGGCAGAGCAAAGCAGCAGCAGATCATTTACCCTGGGGGCCTGGCTGGCACAGCTTGGCCACACAGCCCATGAGATGTGACTGCACCTGCCAGGGAGCCCCAAGTGTGCAGGGCAGCTGTCAGAGAAGGAGACAGAAGGCAGGCTGGGGAGGAACCAGAACACATTTGACCCTGGGTCAGAGAGCTGAGCACACAGGCCTGGCTGTGGAGTCAAGGCCCCAGAGGAGGAGCCAAGGAAAGGTGGGCAGCCGCCCCCTCCCGGGAGAGGAGGGCACAGCATCCACAAACATATCTTCTCTCGGATTTTACCTGCTTCTCACCAGGGCTTATTGGAGTTTAGATTTTCTGTGGGTGTGTTTGTCTTAGCTGTTTTGAATGTGATCTTTAACCAGTTTCTACTTGGTAATTGATGACATACAGGAAAGCTGATGGTTTTTGAAAGCTGACCTTGTCTCTTAGGAGTTTTCTGAAACCTCTGATCTGCTCTAGTAATTTCTCAGCTTTTCTGTATTTTCTGGGTTGGTGATCTTGCCACCTGTAAACCATGGGGCTCTTGTCTCTTTCAACACGTGCACCTCACATTTCTTGCTTGTCTGACTGCACTGGGGAGGCTGGCAACTTTGACTCCTGCTCCGTTCATGCTATTACTCGCTTAAATACTTTTTTTTTCCATTTGCTTCTTTTCCGAAGAACAACAGTATATATATTAGCGTTAATTTTTCTGCCTTTCATATTTTCTATGTACTACAATATATATAGCATAAAATATCATTTTAGTGATTTTTAGTAGATTTCATTGGCATTAAGTATGTTCAAAATGTTGTCCAGTTATCACCACTACCCATCTCCACATCTTTTTCATCCCAAACAGAAACCCTGTACCCATTAAATAACAACTCACATTTCCCCCTCCCCCAGCCCTGGTAGCTTTTATTCTACATCCTATGAATTTTCCTATTCCAGGAACCTCTTGAAAGTATAATCCTACAAATTTTGTCCTCTTGTATCTGAGTTGTTTCACTTAGCATAATGTTCTGAAGATCCATCCATATTGTAGCAGGTGTCAGAATTTCATTCCTTTTTATAGCTAAATAATATTCCTTTGTATGAATATAAATCCATTTTTCTCTGATGGACACTTGGGTTATTTCAGTCACCAATGGTGAGTAATGCTGTGATGAACACGGATGTACAAGTGTTTGTTTTTTAAGTTTCTGCTTTTAATTCTTCAGGGTATATTCTAGTGGAATTGCTGAATAATGTGGTATTTCTATATTTCAGTTTTTGAGGAACTGCCAAACTTTTCCACTGTAGCTGCACCACTTTACCTTCTTAGCAGCAGTGCACCGGAGTTGCAGATATCTCCATGTCCTCACCAACACTTACTTTGAAAACATTTATTTCTGATTACAGCCATGGTGACAGGTGTGAGGTGGTATCTCATTGCGGTGTTCATGTGCATTTTCTAAATGTCTGCTCACGTTGGGCATCTGAAGGGTCTTCTTGGAGACGTGGGTCTCACCTGTGGGGGAAGATGTTGACTCCCATCAGCGTCAGACAGCTGCGCTGAGCTGTGAATGCCCAGGGGGCCTCAGGTCCGCTGGCTTCCTCCTGCTGCTCCAGTCGGCTGCAGTGATGCTTCCATTTCAGGTATCATGCTGTTCAGCGCCAGGCTTCCTGCTTGGTTCCTGTACTTTGTTGACATTTTCTCTCTTTGTTGAGACATCATGCCCCTCAGTCCCTTTACTTCTCTGGCCCTTGTCTGGGCACATTCGGGGGTAATTTCTGTTATCTTTTCTTCCTGGTATATGGCCATACATTCTCAAGTCTTTGCATGGATAATTTTGTATTGAAAACTGGGGCATTTTGAATATTATAGTTTGCTCCTACAGTTTTTGGCTATTCTGAACATTCACGTAGAAGCTTCTGTGTGGACATGTGTGTCCAGTTCCCTGGGCACACACCCAGGAGTGCAGTTGCTGAGTCTTGTGGTAACTGTCTCACCTTCAGTGGTGGCTGCCCTGTTGAGGTTCCTCCCGCTAATGTCAGAGGGTCCAGTTTCTCCCTGTCTGCAGCAGTGCTCATGTCTGTGTTTATTACAGCCGCCAAGCACACGCATACTTGTATCTCCACAGGGTTTTCTCCTCCATTTGTCTAATGGCTGAAACAAGTGGAGAAGTAGACTGTACTTTAGAGCAGTTTGGGTAGGGTTTATGCTAATACAGCGACTCTTGGGGGTAGCTACCCTAGGTAGCTTTAGGAGGGTGGTTGGTCATCCGAAAGACCACCAGAGCACCATCACCTCTGTACCTTCCCTATGCACTGCTTCCACAGGGCATATATTCCAAAGCCCTGTAAGCTGTTCCAGCCAACTGAGGGCGGGGGTTGGGGGGAGTGGTCACAGAAACCCCCTATTTATAGATGGTCTGTCAAAAGTACAGGTGGCCTGGACCTGCAGTGGTTTCTAAGTAGGGGCAGTCTTGTGGGCCTGAGCCCTTAACCTGTGGGGCCTGAGACAAACCCCATATAGTGTCGGAGTCGAGTGGAGTGACTGGACACCCCACTGGCGCAGGAAGGTCTGGAGCATCAGTTGCGGTGTGTGTGAGCCCTGCACATTTGGCGCCAGAAGAGACATGAATCCTTCTGCTCTTGTTTGAGGACAAGGTGATGACTGCCAAGCTCCTTAAATGTCAGACTAGAAACATACAGTCTCTTACTTACTTTTAAATTTCTTCTATAATATTCTATATTCCAACAGCACTTAAATTTCTGACAACATGGCAATGGATTTTTAGATATGACCGCAAAAGTGGAAGCAAGAAAAAAATGGGCTTCATCAAAATTAAAAACTTTTGTGCAAAGAGTAGACACTGTCAAGAAAGTGCATAGACAGCTGGCAGAATTGGGAGGTGGGGAGAATACTGCAAACCATAGGTCTGATGGGGGCCCAGCACCCAGAGGGTATGTCCCACAGCAGAAAGACAAGCCCATAGATGAATGGGCATGTGTCTCCAAACCATCACAGAGCTGGGCAGTAACCCTATGAGAAGCTGAGGGATGTCATTAGTGACGTGCACTGAAACTGTAATAAAGTGTCAGTGAGACACTGCACACGATAGAGGGCGGCATAATAATAAAGACCACTGACCACTGCAGATGGTGATTGCAGCCATGAAATTAAAAGACGCTTACTCCTTGGAAGGAAAGTTATAACCAGCCTAGATAGTATATTCAAAAGCAGAGACATTACTTTGCCGACTAAGGTCCGTCTAGTCAAGGCTATGGTTTTTCCTGTGGTCATGTATGGATGTGAGAGTTGGACTGTGAAGAAGGCAGAGCGCCGAAGAATTGATGCTTTTGAACTGTGGTATTGGAGAAGACTCTTGAGAGTCCCTTGGACTGCAAGGAGATCCAACCAGCCCATTCTGAAGGAGATCAGCCCTGGGATTTCTTTGGAAGGAATGATGCTAAAGTTGAAACTCCAGTACTTTGGCCACCTGATGCGAAGAGTTGACTCATTGGAAAAGACTCTGATGCTGGGAGGGACTGGGGGCAGGAGGAGAAGGGGATGACCAAGGATGAGATGGCATCATGGACTCGATGGACATGAGTCTGAGTGAACTCCTGGAGTTGGTGATGGACAGGGAGGCCTGGCGTGCTGTGATTCATGGGGTCGCAAAGAGTCGGACACGACTGAGCAACTGAACTGAACTGAACTGAACTGGTGCACTGGCTAATGTCGCTGAATTACACACTTGAAGGTTACTTTCCTGGTATGTGAATTTTACCTCAGAACTTTGTCCTGCTGGATCGTAGTCTGCAGTCTGCAGGTGACAGTATTGGGGTTCTCCTGCCTGCTCTCCTCTGGTGGGGTGAGGGGGGCAGGTGTGTGGCCCCGGGGAGGACTGCTCTCCAGGTCATCGGTGGGCTTCATGCTGGGGAAGCGCCAGTGTCAGTTGTTTTTAGGATTTTCTGTTTGGTTGGTCACATTCCCTATTAAAGGCTCTAAAAACCTCCAGCAGGCGCTGGGGCCATACCTGCCAGCACCTGGGAGCTGAGCAGCAGGACAGAACGCAAGTCATCTTTTAATTAATAAAAAGTTTAACAAATTCCTTAAAAGGCAGTAAGCTACAAGTTACCACTTAGTCTGAGCATGTATTTTTAAATGTTTATTTTTTAAAAGCTTGCATGGCACTGCCCAAGACAGGACTTCATGCACACTCACACAGGATACTGGACACACAAGAGTGCCACACACACACCGTGGCCAGCAGTTACTGCTGGAGGACCTGCTCTCCTGGAAGACAGAAGGTATTAAATGTAAGGTGGGATAAAGAAAGCCAGTCAGGGACACCAAACATGCAGCCTTAAAAACCACGATAAGAGTTAATGTTTGGGAGAAAAGTTCACTTAAAATTGTAACGCTTTTCTTGATGTCCAGGACGATAATGTGAATCTTCAGAATAAGAACATGAAGCTGGCATCCCTTTCCTGCTCGCCTGGGACCGAAGCCACGGTCCAGGTGAAGAGTTCACCTCCGTGGACCACACTGAAGAGGGGGAGCACGTCACCTATCCCCATGAGCAGTCATGGCCTGGGAGCCTCGAGGCAGTCAGGCCGTGGACAGTGGTGGTCTGCGCCCCTCGGCTATGCCTCATGTCCCCGTATCCATGACATCTCCCCTCAGCTGACCTCCCATCATCTCACCCTGAACCTGACACAGTTGGCAGGGCTCACCCTTCACGTGTGGCATGTCGTTCTCACTGGTAGTTTGGGGCTAGATGATTCGATTTCAGCCACTGTCAGTGAAGAGTCTTATTAAAATTCCCTCTTTGAGGACAGCAACAGCCAAAACTGCAGCCGCCCCGCCCTAACACAATCAGCTGAGTCCCTGTCAGGACGTCATGGCAGGGGCCGCCCTGATCAGCTGCGCAGTCTGGCTCTTGGGTCAGATGAGGTCCAGCAGGATGGCCCCAGCCGGTGTTTCTTTCTCCAGGATGGACAGATCTGTTTGTACAGAACAGGGGGATGATATTTACTTATTGGGAGTCTGAGTGAAGGCATTCCTGGGTATGACATGAGCCCACATGGTGGTCGGTCACTGGCTGTTAACACACGGGCCACAGTAGCCACACCCCAACAGGGGCCTGGAGCCCATCTCCTGGTCAGAGGGCAGGACTAGCCACATGGGCAGGCAGCAGGGGCTCCTGCACCAGCGACTCTGAGCTCCAGGTAGGAAAGACAAAAGTGAGATACTAGAGGACACCCCCTCACCTATGGAGCTGGATATGGCCTCTTTGTCCCCTCACATACTGGCTCAAACCTATGTCAGAGATAAACGAAGTACAGCCATGCTGGCCGGTTCCGTGGTCAGACTGGTTATGCTTCTGCAGGAGCTACGCTAGAAGTTTCCGCTCCGAGCACAGTTTTGCTCAGTCCTGACAGTGACAGTGAACACGACACTAGAGACCACTGTCGTCCTCCTCAGCATCAGCTTGCGAAAATAACAACGCCCTGTACACACTCTGCCTCCGTGGACCACACTGAAGGGGAGGAGCACGTGACCTGTCCCCACGGGCAGTCATGAGGGCCCGGGAGCCTCGAGGCGGTCAGGGCGTGGACAGTGGTGGTCTGCGCCCCTCGGCTACTCCTCACGTCCCCATATCCATGACATCTCCCCTCAGCCGACCTCCCACCGTCTCACCCTGAGCCTGACACAGTTGGCAGGGCTCACCCTTCAACCCAGAGATGCCCCGAGTGTCAGGATCCCGGTCCTCCACCCACAGGACAGGCTCTGCCCCTATGGACCTCCCTGACCACATACACTTGGCATCTGCTTCCATTTCGCTCAGGAAACCATGGAGCAAAGATCCTTGAGATGCTAGAACTTAGACAACAGATCAGGAAAAACGGGAAGCACTACTGTTCTCCCAAGACGACCTCGTACATTAGTTTCTAAGCTAACTCTCTGGCTGTGCCTACTTAGCAGAGGAGAAACTAGCTCCATATTGAGGACACAGGTTTCCTTTGGCCCTCACTCTCACGTCCGATGCCTCTTCCCGAGTCACAGTGCGTCCTGCTGCCCGTGGGCTTCTTACCATCCTCACCCTGGAAGAGTCCTCGCCTGCCCTGGAATCACAGCACGCACGCACATGCACACTCCCCTCCTCCAGGGGCCCCCGCGCTGGTACCTGCTCTGCTGCATGGTTCCAGTCAATCCTCCAGACGTACACCAGGCAGAAGAGGGTTTGGAAGACCATCAGCCTGGACCAGAGACCTGCGGGTGGGCAGCGAGCAGCCCATTTAGGTGTTCTGCACTTCTGCTCCTACCACCATCGACATCCTTCTGTATCCACGATGGAAACTGCAGTTAATATAACTTCCCTAAAGTGAAAGTCACTCAGTTGTGTCCGACTCTGTGACCCCATGGACTATACAGTCCATGGAATTCTCCAGGCCAGAATACTGGAGTGGGTAGCCTATCCCTTCTCCAGCAGATCTTCCCGACCCAGGGATCAAACTGGGGTCTCCTGCATTGCTGGTGGAATTCTTTACCAACTGAGCTACCAGGGAAGCCCTTATAACTTCCCTAAACTTTTAGATAATTACGGACCAGGATCAGACTCAGGCTTCCCACTGACCTGTCAATGGAATTCAGTCCATCAATAAATACTCCCAAAACTGTGGGCTGCTTTACATGGGGATTTAACCAGTATTTCCTGGCTTTGTTTGCGTCAGGTAGTGTATGAAGTGCTAGAAACAAAAGAACTGAACACTGTTTGACATAAAGCGTAGCAATTTTTTTGGTTCATCTCCTAAAACAAAGAAAAGAAAAGCACAAATAAACAAATAGGGCCTAATGAAACATAAGAGCTGTCACACAGCCAAGGAAATCATCAACAAAAGGTAAAGGAAAACCTACCGAATGGGAGACAATATTTACAAATGATGTGACTGATACAGGGTTAACATCCAACATATATAAATAAGTTCATATAATTCAACATCAAAAAATGGGCAGAACTGAATAGAAATTTTTCCAGAGACGATCTGCAGATGGCCAACAGGCACAGAAAATAGGCGCAACATCGTTAACCATCAGGGAAACGCAAATCAAAACCACGATGAGAGTATCACCCATACCTATCAGAATGGCCATCATCAAAAAGAATTTAAGTGTTGGCGAGGATATGGAGAAAGGGAGCCCTCGTGCACTGTTGGGAATGTAAGTGAATGCAGCTACTGTGGGAAGCAGTACAGAGGTTCCTCAGAAAAACTAAAGAGATTGCCAAGTGATCCAGCAATTCCCCTGCTGGATATGTATTTGAACAAAACAAAACCATTAATTCAGCAGGATCCATGCATGCCAGTGTTCACAGCAGCAGCATTTACAAATGCCAAGATAAGGAAGCACCTAAGTATTTATCAAAAGATGAATAAAGGGGTGTGTGTGTGTGTGTGTGTGTGTGTGTGTATGTATGTATATATATATATATATATATATATAT
>SJYQ01015998.1:0-51506 GCA_006410935.1 Redunca redunca | reverse complement strand
CCCCCCCCCGCCCCGCCCCGCTTGCCTTTATAAGCAGGGAGCTTGAGGCAATAAAGCAGAACTGCTCAGAGGGAACCCCTGTCGCATCTGATTGTCTCTCGATCACCGAGGGGCTGGGTTGGCGGACAGCAGGCTCACTTTTCCTCGGGACCCCTCAGCTCTGCTGAGGGAAGTTCCACTGCCTCTCTCTTTCTTCGGAGCGCCCCCCGCAGAAACTGGTGCCCAGTGTGGGGCCCGAAGTGGACGGACGGAGGTGGTGACACCATGCGGCTCTGAAAGAAGGAGCGATGAGGGACCCTAGGCTGGTCACAGCACGGCACTCCCCTTCAGAGGAGTATCACCTGAGGTAAGCTGGACTTCAAGGTGGGCTCCCCTCCATTTTGAGGGAAGTAGCAAAAAACTCTCCTGACTTATTTTCCTTCTCCTCTTCTTTTCTGATCTGTCCTTAATTCCTTTTTCGGGAGTTTCAGTGAACGGGTGAATGGTTGCAGAGGTAATTGACAAGTCCCAGCTAGGGCTACACTCTGGCGGACTCTGAAGGCCCTGCAACAAATGAGCCTCAGTAACTAGAGCCCGACCGGGTGAAACTCTCCTTTAAACATTCTTAACTGAGGACGTGGCCTAGAATCTTCCCTGTGGGCATGGGTCAGGCACTTAAAGGCCATTAGGGCACCTGCCGCTTGAAGACTCCCGTGATAGGATAAGGGGGTCACGGAACGGGCTAGAAACCTCTAGGGTGCCCGCCCCCAGCAAGAAAACTATTGTGCAACAACACAGGCACATAAACAGTTTCAAAAGCATACCATAAGCCCAACTTTCTGGCCGCCACCACTCCCGGTAGGATTTTTGGTGGTTGTCCTCAGTGACTTTTCTTTCTATTCTTTCTTGGCAACATGGGAAATCTGATGAGCCCACACTCAGGGCACTGAGATATATGCTCATAAGCAGGGGACTTGAGATTTCTGATGCTCAGGCCATTAAGGTCTGGGGGACCATTGTACAGTTGGCCCCCTGGGCTGGGACACCATAACACAAGCCTTCCACTGTCCTAACAAATTTTATCAAAGAGGGAGACCATGCCCTGAGCCTGAGAGTAAAATTGTCGAGGCATCTCAGATAGGGGTGAACCTTACAAAATCCTCCCTACACAGATGTGCTGGTCAAGAGGTGATGTTAAAAATTGTCCAAAGCTATGGCACAGTATCAGATTTGTGCCGCCTATGGTCACTGAAACTCTTAAGCCGGAGTCAGACCTCCCATGAAACAGCTCTGCAAGGGGGAATCTAAGAAGCAGCATCTAAGTTTCTTTTTCATAGGGGTGAAAGGCCATGGCCTCTAACCTATCCAAACATTACATCCAACATGAGCTACCCGGAAGGGGCTCCCTTGACATGGTTTGGATATGCTGATCAATGGAAGTCAACAAACAACCGGTCTGGGTGGGACCTTTGCGTCTCAGCAGCGGAGGGTGACACCCCTATTATCCTGGGGCCGGGCCCAATAGATTGGAGACCTATTTTTCTGGTGATGAAAACAAATAAGACAACCAATGATACTCAGGCCTTTCCCAATCCCAAGCCCAGTTGCACAAGAGGGGCCATGGAAAGCCCGACCAACCAATGGCACGTATATAATAGTATGACCTCGCAATCATGAGAGGGAAGGGCCTGCTTCCCGGCTGGCACTTACTTTGGACTTTTCAATCCTAGCCAAATCACCAATGCCAACAATTAATGTTACTAAGTGTATAGATTATAACACAACAAAAGACTCCTTTGTGGTTCTTGATCTTCCTCCATATATATGGGTCCCAGTCAATCAAACTAGTGAAGTAATCTGGAAAGGGCCCACTGATATTTCAGAATTTCATAAAAAGCCTCGAGCAGCTGGATTAATTATTGTCGGGATAGTGTCCTTTCTCTCCCTTATAGGTACTACTGTGACAGGATCCATACTGGGGATTCAACAAGCGCAAACGATAGAAATTGTGAACAACATATCTTCCATATCCTCTCAACGGTGCCAGACAACATCAACACAATTTGAACACCTTCGATCAGCTATCATGGGACTTCAACAACAGTTGGACTTTTACACAAGTGCACTAGAGACTTTGACTGTCTTAACAAGGTTAAATTGTGATGTTAGATGTCATAATTTCTGTCTTACAGCTTTTCCGGTTCTTAGTGAAATGTTAAAAAAGGCACAAAATCTTTCAAGCAATATGAAAACATGGGATTTAACATTTTGGAATAATCAAGATGTGTTAACAAACATCATCTTAAATCTAAATGTGTCTAAGGTAAAACAAATTGTACCCAAGATATTTTGGAAACAAGTAAAAAGGGGAGCAACAGATTTATGGGACTGGATACAAAGTCTCTTCACCTGGTTTAAAAATACCTTCTATCTGATTGTTTTTGTTGTTTTGCTTGTTGTAGTGTTAAAGGTAAAAAACCTCACAGTCCCACGATAGATGTTTACAACAAAAAATAGTTATGCTTTCCCAGGTCTTGGAAAAGGAGCCCCACGTTGGGCACCCACAAAACCCCTAGATTTATTTAGCCCTTCAAGAGATTAACCGAGCCATATAAATAAAGAGCTCTAGATGCCCATCATCTAGAGAGATTCTGCCTAGCCCCCAAGAGGTGGTTGGATAGCCAATGACGGGTAAGACCCTCAGAGGAGGGCAACCTAAGACAGGCACAGCCATGAGAGGGGCTGGCAAGGCTGGAGGTTGGCCGCCTACAGCTTTACACCTTGCTCTACAAAACATCAATACAAATGTCTCGAGGGCTTAAATAAGATAAAAAAGGGGGAGATGTGGGGCCCTAAATGGGAAACCTTAAAAAAGAGAAGGGCTAGCTTTGTGGTCAGAAACTAAGATGGCGCCTGGCGGAAGAGATGAGGGCGTGGTCTATGTTGTTTGTTAAAACTTCTGATTGGCTCACTTGATTTCCGTGCACGTGGACAGAGCGTACTCACCATAGACTCCTGTTATAATGATGGCACATGATGATTTGACCTTTAACGTAATTGGTGCAACTATGGAAAATCCCTCACAAACCGCCCCCCCCNAACCCCCCCCCCCCCCGCCCCGCCCCGCTTGCCTTTATAAGCAGGGAGCTTGAGGCAATAAAGCAGAACTGCTCAGAGGGAACCCCTGTCGCATCTGATTGTCTCTCGATCGCCGAGGGGCTGGGTTGGCGGACAGCAGGCTCACTTTTCCTCGGGACCCCTCAGCTCTGCTGAGGGAAGTTCCACTGCCTCTCTCTTTCTGTGGAGTGCCCCCCGCAGCAGACTACATCATGAGAAACGCTGGACTAGAAGAAACACAAGCTGGAGTCAAGATTGCCAGGAGAAATATCAATAACTTCAGATATGCAGATGACACCACCCTTATGGCAGAAAGTGAAGAGGAACCACAAAGCCTCTTGATGAAAGTGAAAGAGGAGAGTGAAAAAGTTGGCTTAAAGCTCAACATTCAGAAAACAAAGATCATGGCATCCGGTCCCATCACTCCATGGGAAATAAATGGGGAAACAGTGGAAACAGTGTCAGACTTTATTTTTTGGGGCTCCAAAAATCACTGCAGATNTTTCTTTGGAAGGAATGATGCTAAAGCTGAAACTCCAGTACTTTGGCCACCTCATGTGAAGAGTTGCCTCATTGGAAAAGACTCTGATGCTGGGAGGGATTGGGATCAGGAGGAGAAGGGGACGACCGAGAATGAGATGGCTGGATGGCATCACTGACTTGATGGACGTGAGTCTGAGTGAACTCTAGAGTTGGTTGATGGACAGGGAGGCCTGGCATGCTGCGATTCATGGGGTTGCAAGGAGTCAGACATGACTGAGCGACTGAACTGAACTGAATCTCACAATCAGAGTTTTGCCAAGAGAACACACTGGTCATAATGAACACCCTCTTCCAACAACACAAGAGAAGACTACACATGGACGTCACCAGATGGTCAATACTGAAATCAGATTGATTATATTCTTTGCAGCCAAAGATGGAAAAGCTCTATACAGTCAGCAAAAACAAGACCGGGAGCTGACTGTGGCTCAGATCATGAACTCCTTATTGCCAAATTCAGATTGAAAGTGAAGAAAGTAGGGGAAACCACTGGACCATTCAGGTATGACCTAAATCGAATCCCTTATGACTATACAGTGGAAGTCACAAATACATTCAAGGGATTAGGTCTGATAGAGTGCCTGAAGAACTATGGATGGAGGTTTGTGACATTGTACAGGAGGCAGTGATCAAGACATTCCCCCAAGAAAAACAAAGACAAAAAGGCAAAATGGTCATCTAGGAGACCTTACAAACAGCTATGAAAAGAAGAGAAGTGAAAGGCAAAAGAGAAAAGGAAAGACACACCCATTTGAATGCAGAGTTCCAAAGAATAGCAAGGAGAGAGAAGAAAGCTTTCCTCAGTGATCAATGCAAAGAAATAAGAGGAAAACAATAGAATGGGAAAGACTAGAGATCTCTTCAAGAAAATTAGAGATACCTATGGAACTTTTTCATGCAAAGATGGGCACCATAAAGGACAAAAATTGTACGGACCTAACAGAAGCAGAAATATTAAGAGACGGCAAGAATACACAGAAAAACTATGCAAAAAAGATCCTCATGACCCAGATAATCACCAGGGTGTGATCACTCACTTAGAGCCAGACATCCTGGAATTTGAAGTCAAGTGGGCCTTAGGAAGCATCACTGAGAACAAAGCTAATGGTGGTGATGGAATTCCAGTTGAGCCATTTCAAATCCTAAAAGATGATGCTGTGAAAGTGCTGCACTCAGTATGCCAGCAAATTTGGAAAACTCAGCAGTGGCCACAGGACTGTAAAAGGTCAGTTTTCATTCCAATTCCAAAGAAAGGCAATGCCAAAGAATGTTCAAACTACCACACAATTGCACTCATCTCACATGCTAGCAAAGTAATGCTCAAAATTCTCCAGGCCAGGCTTCAACAGTACGTGAACCATGAACTTCCAAATGTTCAAGCTGGATTTAGAAAAGCCAGAGGAGCCAGAGATTAAATTGCCAACATCTGTTGGATCATTGGAAAAGCAAGAGAGTTCCAGAAAAACATCTGCTTTATTGACTATGCCAAAGCCTTTGAATGGATCACAACAAACTGGAAAATTCTTCAAGAGTTGGGAATACCAGACTGCTTGACTTGCCTCCTAAGAAACCTGTATGAAGGTCAAAAAGCAACAGTTAGAACTGGACATGAAACAATAAACTAGTTCCAAATTGGGAAAGGAGTACATCAAGGCTGTATATTGTCACCCTGCTTATTTAAGTTATATGCAGAGTACATCATGAGAAACGCTGGACTGGATGAAGCACAGGCTAGATCTAGATTGCTGGGAGAAATATCAATAACCTCAGATATGTAGATGGTACCACCCTATGGCAGAAAGTGAAGAACTAAAGAGCCTTTTGATGAAAGTGAAAGAGGAAAGTGAAAAGTTGGCTTAAAACTCAACATTCAGAAAACTAAGATCATGGCATCTGGTCCCATCATTTCATGGCAAATAGATGGGGAAACAGTGGCAGACTTTATTTTGGGGGGGGGGCTCCAAAATCCCTGCAGATAGTGACTGAAGCCATGAAATTAAAAGATGCTTTCTCCTTGGAAGAAAAGCTATGACCAACCTAGACAGCTTATTAAAAAGCAGAGACATTACTTTGCCAACAAAGGTCCATCTAGTCAAAGCTATGGTTTTTCCAGTAGTCATACATGGATGTGAGAGTTGGACTATAAAGAAAGCTGAGCACCAAAGAATTGATGCTTGTGAACTGTGATGTTGGAGAAGACTTTTGCGAGTCCCTTGGACAGCAAGGAGATCCAACCAGTCAATCCTAAAGGAAATCAGTCCTGAATATTCATTGGAAGGACTGATGCTGAAGCTGAAACTCCAATACTTTGGCTATCTGATGCAAAGAACTGACTCATTGGAAAGACCCTGATACTGGGAAAGATTGAAGGCAGGAGGAGAAGGGGACGACAGAGGGTGAAATGGTTGAATGGCATCACCAACTCAATGGACATGAGTCTGAATAAACTCCGGGAGTTGGTGATGGACAGAGAGGCCTGGGGTGTTGGCAGTCCATGGGGTTGCAAAGAGTCAGACACGACTGAGTGACTGAACTGAACTGAATCTCATGTCTGCTTGTAATAATTTGCACGTCAGCTTTAACTTCTTGTTCCTACTAGAAGCAGCATCCTCCAAAGAACCGTCTAATTTGCTATTAGAGAGCCAACTTAAGTGAAGTTGATAAAAACATATGTATTAAAAATCGTTAGGAATCTGAGAAACAGTGGACCTGACTATATAAAAATTTACAAGACTTGTGGGTCCAAAGTATATGTATTGGCTTCAGCTCATGATGAACGGCCAGCTCACATGCTTATCCCCCTTCCTTCCCAAAATGCCGCAAAAATGTCAGTAAAGGTGCTTAACAGAAATGAAATCCATTAACAACACTGAACATAAATGAGCAGCCGAGCTTCAGGAAGAGGGAAGGACCACAGTAAAGAAGGCTAGGTCCCACCAGTTCTTTCCAGGGGAGCCCCAGGAGGCAGTGGTAAGCGGTGCTGGGGACTCACTTCTGGGTCACAGGCAGCTCAGCCAGACCTCACTGCTGCCCACCCCTCCCTTGAGTTCACTGCACAGAGACTGGGCAAACAGAAGAGCAAAGTGCCAGAGCTCCCTAGTGCTGTGAGCACCTGAGAGCTAAGCCCTTCTCATCCTGGGGGATGGGAGGTGGGGTGAGCTGGTGGGGGAGGGCAGGGCTGCTGCTCTCTGCCCACCCCCCACAAACCCTAAAGTAAAGATGTCATGGGACCAAGCCCACCTCTGTACTGAGCTGCCCACTGAGCCTTCCTATGTAGCGGAGAGGTCCACTGGAGAAAAACCCACAAACAACAGGACAGGAAAGCCATTTCAGCCAATCAGTTTCTAAATCAACGAATTTTCCTTTTCTTGCCTAACTGCACAGGTTAGAATCTCTAATATAATGTTATTATTGCTGAATATAATATCATTATTATCACTTTAGTCCTCTTCTGATCTCTCTCATCAATGCCTGAATTCTGCATCCCCACCAGTAGAGCCCCTCCCTGTGGAATTCCTAGTATATGTAACACAGGTCTCCATCTTTCACATATTCCAGTTCTACTATTTCTCATTTGTATATATTGTGGTTAGCCATTTCTCCGCTTCTTACTCCAGTCATGACTGTATAGTGTATTGTTTTAACATTATAACCATTTTAAAGTTCACACTTCAAGACTTCCCTGGTGGTCCAGTGGCTAAGACTCCACACTCCCAATGTGGGGGCGGGGTGGGGTGGGAGGCCCAGGTTCACAGTGTCAGGGCAAAAGCTCCGAGACACCTCTGCCTTCCAGGAAGAGAGAAAGATGAAGCATGTCAATCTCTCAGAGTTTTATATTGAATACCAAGTCACACGTGAGCCTTTTTTGGAAGTATTTTTATAAACCAAGTCAAATACTTTGTGGAACAAGGTGGGTATATAGAAATGTTCTCTTATCTTAAAACCACTCTTGTAAATCCTGTCATAATATATTCAGAATTTTCTCACAAGGTAAAAAAAGAAAAAATGTTAACTGTGTCTGGCTTTCAGAAATAGTTTTCTCAAAATGAGCCTACTCTCTCCCTAGCAATTCGCTATCTTGCCACTCACTGCCCAAGGGAAGACAGGCACAGAAACCCCTTATCTGAGACCGTGTCCACAGAAATGCCTGCCTTTGCAACATACCCACTTCCCACACGCTCTTTTCAGGCCTATCTGTATAATTTTACGTTTGTATTTACTGCATTACTGAGATGTAGTGTAGACTCTCTGGGAAGGGATGTAAGTGGACAGAGGCCAGAGGGGAGTGGACAGGAGACAAGTGTATACAGATAATGAGACCTGGAGACCTTTATCATAATTCAGCAGGACTAAAGGGAAGGGGCTGGAGGAAAGAGGGCAGTTCTGTGCCCAGGTCTCAGAAGAGGAGAGCGATGGTCCAGGTGGCAGTTCTGAAGGAAGAGGATGGAGGGGTGGTCAGGCACTGACTGGCCCTGGGTTCTGGGAGGAGACCAAGCGGGGGGCTGCAGAGGAAGAAAGGGTGAAGGGATCAGGGCACAGAAAACTCTGTGAGGGCAGAGGCCATGAGACACAGGTGTGAGGACCAGACAGGGCTCCAGGGATAAAAGGAGGTGAGTGGAGGTGTAAAGTTCAAAGCTTCTACTGTGGGTGCAAGTGGAGGGCTGGGAATGTGCAGGGTGGGGGACCCAAACTGGATTCGGGGGTTCTGGAAGCCAGTGAGATGGAGAGAGGTGGACCAACACAGCCAAGGAGACAGGCACTCGGGTCCTAAGGGTGTCTGAGCATAGAAGAGGCCACCCAGAGATCATCAACGAGGAAAAATATAGGATGGTGTACTGGATGGACTGTCCAAAAATGGATGGCGGAAAAGAGGAGTCTACGTGCAAAAGAATGAAACTGGACCCCTATGTCACACCACACACACTATCAACTTACAGTGGGTGAAAGAGCTGAAACCGTAAAACTGGAAGAAAACTTGGGCAGTAAGTTTTTTGGAATCTGACACCAAAATCAAAGGCACCAAGTAAAAATAACTGAGACTCCATAAAACTAAAAGCTTCTGCACAGCAAAGGAAACCAACAAAATGAAAAGGCAACCTACCAAATGGGTTCACAATAACAGACCTGAAAATAAAATGTCTGATTCCATGTACCAAGGTTGTCATGATTTAGGGCTGTACACCCATCTAGATGGGGACAGAAGGGATATTTTCTGAGACTGGGGAAGACCACCTGCCATCACCAGCAGGAGTTTCTCACCTTTGAAGGCCTTGATAAAATGCAGGAGACAGGCAGCTGTCCACGACTTCACCAGCAAAAAAGCAGGGATGTCATGGTGGTTTCTTGGTTTTGGCCATGCCACTTAGCTTGTGAGATTTTAGTTCCCCAACCAGGGATTGAACCCATGCCCTCTGTAGTGAAAGAGCGGACCACCAGGGAACTCTCCAAAATGCAGGTCTTCAGAGAAGGTATAATTTCAATCCATGGCAGATGGGAGACACTTTACTATGAGGCTGAAATAGTGTGGCCTTAGTGACCTGGCAGGAGGAGAAGGGGACGACAGAGGATGAGATGGTTGGATGGCATCACTGACTCAATGCACATGAGTTTGGGGAAACTCTGGGAGTTGGTGGTGGACAGGGAGGCCTGGCGTGCTGTGGTTCATGGGGTCTCAAAGAGTCTCACATGACTGAGCAACTGAGCTGAGTGAACTAATTCTAACTAATGGCAGCCAGCCTAGATGTAGGTAAGTTACCTAGTTTAACTTCATAATAAAGGGGGAAATGCGGTTCTTCCTGTTCTACCTGCAGAGTTGTCTCGTGGCTACAAATTTCTTGCATAATTAGAGGTGGGTCCTTTGGCAACCCACTCCAGGACTCTTGCCTGGAAAATTCCATGGACTGAGGAGCCTGATGGGCTACAGGCCATGGGGTTGCAAAGAGTCCAACAGGACTGATCGACCGACTTCACTTTCACTTTCCCCTGGGGCTGGTTTGAGAGTAAGGAAAACACCTTTCCTAAGTAGTCCATAGGATCTCCTTCCAAATCTGATGATGAGGTAATGGAACCCTCAGGGCACGCTCTGACTCCATAAAGGTGCAAGTGCCAGACAAGACCATTTAAATTCCAGGTTTTTCCTTCTCCTCAGTCCTACTGAAAGTGAAAGTGAAGTCGCTCAGCCGTGTCCTACTCTTTGCGACCCCATGAACTGTAACCTATCCGTCCATAGGATTTTCCAGGCAGTCCTAATGAAAGGAATGTAAAAACCTACCGAGACAGCTCGACCTTGCCCAGCTGTCCGCAGAACACCGCGCTCACTGTGCTGATGAGAAACAGGAGCAGCTGCGTGGGGAACTGGTGGGCGAGGGTGGAGGCAGCGCGTTACACCGCCCCCGGGCCCAGAGGGAGCCGGACCCTGTCCACGGGCCGGACAACGGGGGTGGGAGGACATGGGGGGCCCGCGGGGGACAAGGGGTGTCCCCGGGGAGGACCATGGGATGAAGGACACGTGTGACCGCGGAATGAGGGACAGCGGAGGACACGGGGTAACCGCAAAGACGGGAACCGCGGGGGTGGGGGCAGACTGTTCACTCACCACGGGGCCCACGAGCACCGCCAGTCTCGGCCCCACGTCGGGCGGCAAAGGTCCTCTCAGGGACTACAGGCATTCGTGCCAGTGGGGGTCTGGGTGGCAGAGGGGGCAGGGGTGACCATGCTGGCACCAGCGGGGCCTGAGCTCAGGCTCGTTCGCCCAGGGAGCGCGTGGGAGGCGAGGCGGGGCAGGGGTTCGGGTAAGGAGGGGGCTCCACCCCCCGCCGCGGCCAACCAGGGCGGGGGGAACCCTTGCAGTTCCGTGAACCCCGGGGCTCGGTGGAGGGGCGGCCTTCGTGGGGGCACGTGGGAAAAGTACTGGAAGAGAGAAGGCCTGGAGTCAGCATTCCCCCGCCCCCCACCGAGTCAAAGCATTTTCTCCTGGGCTTGCCCTCCCCAGGTGCCAGCAGTTTGCAGCTCGTTAGACTTGACGGCTGGTGAGAAATCTAGGGCACGGGGTGGGGAGGGCATGACGAACCGGGACGGGGACATCGCTGGGGCCCCATCGCGAGGGCCCCCTTAGGTGCAGCCTTCATCTGGAGGATGGCCTTCCACTTACTGACCCAAGAGGAATGAGGGCCTTAAGAGAACTCCCCCACCCTGCACCAGCACACACCGAAAACCTGCCCTGCGGTGTCTTCACTCAAGAGGAGCTCACTTTTCTCCTTTTCTGGTTACCTGGTCTTTCCCAGCAAAGGCCAGATCTGGCTGTTGGTCCCCATCCCGCAGGCAGCGAACCTAGTAGGTCCTGAGGCTCGCTTGGCTGGCAGCACATCTTCCCCCACCCCCAACCCCAGGCTGCATCCAAGCTTCACCCCTTAATCCAAGGCCTCTGGGGACCATCCTCCTGCCCGTTAAGAGTTAGGAGTGATGGGGTTTTCATGACTCCCAAGACTTTCCCAACGATCCTCAAAGTCAAGGAGAAGGGCATGTTCATTAGAATCTCATCTTTTTGAGGTAGGTCCACCTAGAATCTTCTGGATATATGCAAGTAAGTAAATGTTAGTCTCCCAGGCTACTCCATGGACTGCAGCCCACCAGACTCTTCTGTCCATGAGATTTTCCAGGCAAGAGTACTGGAGTGGGTTGCCATTTCCTTCTCCAGATGATCTTCCCGACCCAGGGATCGAACCCAGGTTTCCTGCACTGCAGGCAGATTCTTTACCGACTGAGCTACAAGGGAAGCCAGCCAATAAAAGCCTGTGCCTTTTCTGAGATGAGAACCACCCAAACAAGATGAATAGGGCCTGTCCAGGATGTAGTATAGTTACTTAGTCCTGTCCAACTCTTTGAGACCCCATGGGCTGTAGCCTGCCACGCTCCTCTGTCCATGGAATTCTTTAGGCAAGAACACTGGAGTGGATTGCCATTTCCTTCTCTAAGGAATCCCACCCTTGGGATCCCACCCAGGGATCGAACCCAGCTCTCCTGCATTTCGGGCAGAGTCTTTACTGTCTGAGCCACAAAGGAAGCCCCTCTCCTAGAACACTCTTCATTTTTGCTGCTTTTCAGCTTTTTCAGCCCTTCTTTCTGTCAACATAGGAAAGGGTCTGATTTCTCCCTCCAGTTTGCCTGAATTAGCTCTTTGAACCCTGTATTTCTGTCGGTTGTCCACCACTTTAGAAAAACCAAGTGCTAGGACTACCCCGGTGGTCCAGTGGTTAAGAATCTACCTGCCAATGCAGGGGACACGGGTTCAATCCCTGGTCTGAGAGGATCCCACATGCCTTGGGGCAACTAACTCCAAGTACCTCAACTACTGAAGTCTGTGTGCCCTAGAGCCCGTGCTCCACAACAAGATAAACTGCCGCAGTGAGAGTAGCCCCACAACTAGAGAAGACCCCACTCACCGCAGCTAAGCCCAAGCAGCAACGAAGACCCAGCACAGCTGATAAATAAAAAAACAAAGTGCAGGTCCCTCATTCCCTCCCCGCCACAACATATTGGTCCAAACCGATGATCAGACAGGCCCTGAATACGAGGCAAGCTAACTGATACCACCTGACTCCTTTCTTCTTGGTAATCTGTCTTCTCCCCTATTAGTTTCTTAAGCACATCCACCGCCCTCCGTACCTGAGATCTGAAGTCCAAAGGAATATTAACAAATATCGTTTCCCACTGAATAATAATCTAAGGCATGAGGAAGATATATTGTAAAATATATTTTAAATAATTCAAATAGTAAGAATCTTTAAGTGCTCAGTGTATAGGTTTGTAGCTTAAACAGTAAGCGGAAGAAACATCAAAGTCCTACATGATGCAGCCAGTACACAGTGGTCCTTGGTGGAAAGGATGGTGGATGTAATCTCCCAAATGTTGTCTTGGACTTGCACATACTTTTTACCTTCGTTCATTTTCTTCATCAGAAATGTATCTTGGAACTCTCAGTTCTTGACATCCATGAGCACAGCTTAGTAACATTTGGGCCAATGAATTTCTGTTTGTTTAAGCTCAGAAGCATCCCTTGGCCTTTCTCTCTCTCTTGCCATATCACGGAACTCTGACATAGACTTTCACTAAAATCCCCACCAATAAGATGACAAGGACCGCCAGGAGCAGGAGCCCCCGCCGCAGCACCAGCTGTCTCCCGGACAACCTCCACGCAGCCCTGGAATGAACTTCGAGACACTCTTCTTGGCGCATCTGCTGATCCGACTGAGTCTCCTCTTTCTGTCCAACATCTCTTATCAACATTCCTCCACGGTTTTCAGGGCCCACTGGAGGGGAAAATGAACTCAGCACCTTAAAAGGATATTTTTCATCTGTATAAAAGGAAAAGCACGGATGCAGTACCAGCTGGGAGAATGATAATTCGGGAAGCAGTTGCTTCTTGACCATGGAGAATAAAGAAAATCCTGACTCAGGTGTTGTCCATGAACCCACAGACACTGACTAGATCCTGCTGGGGTCAGCAGGGGCTTTGCCCCATTGCGTACAAAGCCAAGTAAGGTAGCTCTTTAGGTTAAGAGTTTTTGTTGTTGTTTAGCTGCTAGGTCGTGTCTGTCTCTTTGCAACCCCATGGACTATAGACTGCCAGGCTCCTCTGTCCATGGGATTTTCCAGGCAAGAATATTGGAGTGGGTTGCCATTTCCACCTCCAGGGGATCTTCCCAACCCAGGGATCAAACCTGTGTCTCCTGCACTGGCAGGTGGGTTCTTTATCACTGAGCCACCAGGGAAGCCCTCGTTTAACAGGCTTAGGGGAAATGTTCAAGGGGCCAGCACCCATCAAACTACCATCTCAGAAAGAAAATAAGGTCACTGAAGGAAAGGATGACTTAAGAGGTGATTCAAGAGTGTTCAAAGCACGTTGGCGGGGGAGATGCAAGCCTTCCCATTAGAGGACCCTCAAAGAATCAGGCAGGATAGTGACCCAGACCTAGATTTAGTCTCATGATATTTCAGAAAAGGAACAGTAAGGAAAATACCCTAAATGCTTGCACCAGTACTGAACTGATCACCTGCAACTCTTAATCATCTATGGCAACATGTCTGAGTCAGCAATTAAAGCAAACAAACTTCAACTGTTGACCTGAAACTGGATGTTCCCTATCGTTTGTTTCTGAGGCATTATGTCCCTATTTAAATGGGAGCTCAGCACAGCAAATCTAGTTGTGAACACCTAGAGGGCCCTTTCCAAGAGCAGAGGCAGATGTATCATACCTGGGCAAAGTGGGTCCTGAGCGAGCGTGGCCGTCCCATTCCCGGCCATTCTTCGCTTCAGATTGGCGTGTTCCTGAGCCTAGGAGAGGAGACACGTCAGTCCACAGGCTCCATCACAGTGCGGCCACATGCCTGGCCTGACCCTCGTTGAGGAAAAACCCAGCCATTTTCTCTCACTGACAGGTAACACAGGAGCCTCTCCAGTTAACAAGCATGGAATCCTCTTTTCTAATGATTGACGCGGGGCCAGTGCATGGGGAAGGTTGGCTGGAAAAAAGACGAGGAAAGTCGGGGACAAGCTGTAGGATTCTCCCTTCCTCTTCCTTCATTCGTTTTCTCTATCACTTACTTAACATGCTGCCCTGACCCTAGAAAGTTCGTAGAGAAAGATGCCCACAGGTATCTTAATGAAACTTTGTTGTTCAGTGGGTGTCATGTCTGACTTTGCAACCCCGTGAACTGCAGCCAGGCAAACAGGATATAGTTGCTGGCACCCCACCTTTCTCTCCACTTCTAAATCTTGTCCTAAAATGGGCTGTTCAGGAGCAAGGCGGAAATCTAACATAGGACCCAGGGAGGAAAAGACCCTCTGTTCTTCTACTGAATGAATAAACAAAGGGGAACAGATGTCCTTCACACCTGAGTTAATAAGCCCAGTTAAAACAGCAATGATATATGCTCAATATTTTGTATTAGGAAAAGAATCTGTAAAAGAAAAGGGGCTTCCTTGGCGGTCATGGTTAGGATGTTGCACTTCCACTGCACAGGTTCAATCCCTGGTCAGGGAACTAAGATGCCACATGCCACGTGGCGTGGCCAAAAAAAAAATACTTTTAAGATTGAAAAGAGTGTATATATAGATATATATCTGTCTGTGTGTGTACAAATGAGTCACTGTACACCTGAAACTCACATGACATTGTAAATCAACTACACTTCAATAAAATAAAACAATGATAAAAAAGGTAGCATTTATAATAATAATAATAAAACCTTCCAAAATAAGGCAAAGAAAGGCAAAGCTGGTTCTGTGAGTTTTCCAGGGCAGGACAGCAGCGTCTATAGTTACCTGCTGGCAGGCTTTTTTCCAGTTTAGCCGGGCAATGAAGCCGAGAAAACACGCAGCCTGAGAGATGGTACAGATGGTGATTCCTGACCACAGACCTGGAGGTGGGGGTAATTAATAGAAGTTAACTCGGTGGAAAGCCAGCTGACCTGGGGAGTGTGTTTCTCCTAAATCACTTCTGAGAATCTGTTCTTACGGCAGAGGAGGGGCCCACAGTGAGCCAGAAACCTCCACCCTACTTGCTCTTGGTTTCCAGGAGGTTCCAGGAAGCCCAGAACCCTGAGGCCACTCCTGGGTTTGTGGATCTCAGAACAAATATCTGGAGGCTGTTTTTGGCCTTTGTGACCATAATGCTTGGCTATTAGGAAAAGTGAATATTCCAGAAAAAACTGCTTTCTAACAGCACCTCCAGACTCCCAATACCTTGTACCATCTTCCTCAACCAAGCGGACTCTACAAACTCTGCCACTCTACAAATGCAGACGTCAGGAATTCCCTGACAGTTCAGGTGCTAAGACTCCGCGCTTTCACCCAAAAACCCTGCCCCAGACACTCACACAGGACCCAGAGGGGGACCTGAGTGACGAGGGTTCTGGCCAAGAGTGAACCGACAGCAGAGTCAGAAACTCCAAGCTGTGAGAGACTGAATATCCAAGCTGACAGTGGTCTCAGTTGTCAGATCTTATACAAAAATAGATCTCTGACCCACAATCTAAAGCATCCTGTCCAGGAAGCCAACCCCTTGCCCATAACCGACAGCAGAGAAGCCAGTCTGCTTCACGTCAGACTCCTGAGAAGCCAGATCATTCTTTAAGGGATAAGCTAAATAGTTTCTGCAATAACTGACGCAGAATGTCCAGGCTTTGACCTGTAACTGATAGCCTTCCTAATTTCTGTTCCAGTTTCCCACTTAAGACCACCCAGAGAAAAGCAAATGTGCCCCCTGACCAGGCACACAGGATGCCCCACTTCTGGGCCTCCCCTTTGTCCCACCGTGGCTCCCTCCCCCTCCCCTGCCACCTGCCATGGAGTCTCCATCAAACTGTGCTACAGCTGGGCATGAAGAATCTTCGCTGGTCCCTGGGGGGTGGTCTGTGTTTATGTCTGTAGCCGGCTAGATCTGGGTAAGGTGAAGGGGGCTGGATGGGACTCATTCTTTAAGGCTTGGGTGGCCAGATCTCGTGCATGTTTTTCAACTCTGCTCCGTGGTATCCACCACCCCACACTGCACTTTACAGGTGTGATCAGCCTGATCTTTAGAACAGTCAACCTGTCACTCCTACAGTGGACCCAGTGAAAGCAAAGCCTTCCTCTTCTGAAAATTCCCACTCCACAGAAACCACAAGCTCCTCTGACCATCTTAAACACTAGATAACCACCTACGTGTGTGTGTGCAGGCTAAGTCGCTTCTGACTGTGCGACTCCATGGACTCCAGCCCACCAGGCTCCTCTGTCCATGGGCTTCTTCAGGCAAGAATACTGGAGTGGGTTGCCATGCCCTCCTCGAGGGGATCTTCCTGGCCCAGGGATTGAACTCATCTCTCTTGTATCTCCTGCATTGGCAGGTGGGTTCTTTAACACTACCTGGGAAGCCCATAACCAGCTACCTCCAGCTGTATTTTGAAAGCTAGGAGTTAAATTTCCAAGGATTTCACTATACTATTGAAAAGATTCCTGTTTGACTCAAGGAGGAATGCTGAAACGGGATGGTTATCAGGATTCTCTGGGCAGGACCCAGGAAATCAATGTTGGGAAAGCCTCAGGGACTTAGGATGGCCATTGTGATTTTCTGGCCTTGACCGTGAGAACCTGCAGCTCCTGACGCTTCTCAGGGCTCCTGGTCTAGGTGGACAGAACATCCTGCCAGAGGGGACACGAGTTTCAACACTAGTTGGTACAGGGAGTGTCCATTGTCTTCTGACAGAGCCCTCACTTCCTCAGAGTCCCCAGCTTTTTTAAAAAAATTATTGAGTTTTATTTATTTGGCTACACTGGGTCTTAATTGCAGCATGTGGGATCTAGTTCCCCAACCAGAAATCAAACCCAGGCCCCCTGCATTTAGAGCAAGGAGTCCTATCCACTGGACCCCCAGGGAAGTTACCCCATTTTTTATATATGAATCAATATATAACATTATATTATTTACAGTGTATAACATCATGATTCAATATTTGTATGTATTGTGAAATGACCACTTCCGTAAATTCAGTTAACATCCATCACCTTACACAGCTACACAATTTTTTTTGCTTATGGTGAGAACTTTTAAGAATTTTTAAGATCTCAGCAATTTTCAAATATACAATATGGTATTATTAACTACAGGCTTCCCAGGTGGCACAGTGGTAAAGAACCCACCAGCAAAGCAGGAGACATAGGTTCAGTCCCTGGGTTGGGAAGATCCCCTAGAGGAGGAAAGAGCAACCCACCCCAGTATTCTTGCCTGGGAAATCCCGTGGACAGAGGAGCCTGGTGGGCTGCAGTCCATGGGGTTGCAGAGAATTGGACAAGACAGAGAGATGGAGCGACTGTCACACCCCCACACCCCCAGGACTTATTTCCAACTGCAAGGTTGCACCCTAACATTTTTTTTAAGGTGATTCTTACCTCTCTCTATGCTGTACACTCTGTAGGTGAGCTTTTGTTAAATGGCAGAGTGGGCCTAGTACAGCTCTTGGGATGTAGATCTATACTTCAAAGTGAATTCCTATAATATTAACATTTTCCTTAGCTATGTCACT
This sequence comes from Redunca redunca, assembly GCA_006410935.1. Classification (NCBI taxonomy): domain Eukaryota; kingdom Metazoa; phylum Chordata; class Mammalia; order Artiodactyla; family Bovidae; genus Redunca; species Redunca redunca. Next base: position 33,806 of record SJYQ01015998.1, on the reverse strand, counting down.
GGCAAACCCCAAAATATGAATAATGCCAGGAGTCCTCTGGAGGTCCAGTGATTAGCACTTGGCACTTTCACTGCCAACAGCCCAGGTTCAATCCCTGGTCGGGGAACTAAGATCTCACAAACTGCCAGAAAATAAGATTTAAAATGACTTTTAAAAATATGAATAAGGCCAGAAACTCAGAATAAATAATTTTCTACATCAATGAAGTTTTCCTTGGCAACTCCATTCTTTGGATATTTCCTATACTTTTCATTAAAATATTACTGAACAAGAAAAATGTGCAACATATGAGACACATTGATCTGAAAGCTGAGTCTCTGTATCAGATGACGCTTGCGCCTCTGAGCTGGCCAAGAGCTGAGGGATACAGATGAGCATTGTCTCCACTGCACCCAGCTAGTGTGCTCAGGTTTTAATGTAATCATGTATTAACGCTGATGTACGCCCAAGTATTATTTTAGAAATCAAAGCTGGGCAGTCACCCGTTTCTCTGTTCTTTTAAAGCCGTGTCTCAAAATCTGTCTCCGAGCTCTAACGGCCACCTCCTAGGCCCTGATCCCGGCTCTTCCTGCTCTGGGGGAGGCTTACCCAGCAGTCCAAGCCCAGCAGCAAACATGAGGGAGATCCCGATGGGAAGACCGAGCACGTAGTACCCGACGGCGTTGATGATGGCGCCCGCCTTCTGGTTCCCAGTGCCTCGCAGGATGCCTCCACAGGTGCACTGCAGGCAGACGCCAGTCGTGTGAAAATGGCTCATGCTGCCCCACGATGCCCACCCCGGCACCCCCCACCTCAGGGGACTCCGCTTCAAGTCCAGGACCTCATGAAGTGGATGTGAGAGGAATATCCCACCTCCCCGGCCGCTCTTCTCCATTAAAATCTACCATCATCAGCAGAAACTCGTGGATGGTAAAGGCGGCCATGGAGGTACCGCACAGTACTCACAGCCAGCCCTTCGAAGAGATGTGAAACCGCGTAAATCGGGACCACCTGGGCCACCAGCGAGATGATCTCTCTGTTAGAACAAAGCAGAGCATGACTGGGAGGCAGACGCAGGCAGAGAGGAGGGCAGTGTGGTTCCTGGTGACCGTGATTCTGACCGCCAGGCAGGGCTCCGGGTCCGTGTGTAGCTAAGAGGCTCAGGTGTCCCGCCAACATCCTTTTCAGGGACAGTCTTACCATGTTTTGGTCTGCAGTGGAAACTACTGTATGCAGTATCTCAAGACTTTTAGAAAACATATAGTCCCTGTGGTCAACATAAACAGTTCAACCAAATGATTTCACTAAAAAAGAATGCATATATTTATACGTGTAGCTGATTCACTTAGCTGTACACCTGAAATCTAACACATCACTATAAATCAACTAGACTCCCAATAAAATTAAAATGAAAGTCAATCAATCAAACGATTCTGTACTCCTCTCCTGCACCTCCCAAAATAAAATGGGGGTTATAGAGCCATCCTCCTTTTCACACAATTCCACGTCCCCTCCAAGTGTCTCAGTGATGCACAACAGGATAAGGGTCAGGCTCCCTCCAGGGAACCAGGCTGGCAAGTTCTAAAGGCCACAGATAGAGTTTACAGAGCTGGCCCTGACCCTCACCTCTACAGCTAGAGACAGACAGACAGACAGACACTGCCAGGGGCCGGAAGGGCCGAGTATTCCCAATTCCTTCAGGTGGTTAATAAAGAAACATACAATGTTGTCTGGCAGTAAATGTTGGTTGAATGAATAAATAATTAAGAAATCTAGCACAGAACAGGATGGCCACCCCTCCCTGCCAAACAAGGACAGAAGTACAGTTCTTTTATTCAAATGTTATTTTGCTTTTTGACTAGGTAACATATGCCAATGGTTAAAAGAAATTAAACAACATGAAAAGCATATGGAAGAAAATCTTATTTCCATTCCTTGCCCAGTCCTCCCGTGACCTGTCCCCAAACCAAGGAACAGTTCTGGGCACTGTATTTGTCCAGTGCTCAAGAAAGTAAAAGCAAGCACAAATATATATTCTTCTTTCCCCTTCTGGACTTGATGTATGATTTCACATTCTGACATTCTCTCCGTGGTGTTCTGTGCCTTGATTTTTCTGCCTTGTGTGTTACATTCACTTTTTAAAATCTATATATTTATTTTGGCCGTGCTGGGTCCTCGTTGCTGTGTGGGCTTTGCTCTAGTTGTGGTGAGCAGGGGCCACCCTTCCTTACGACGGCAGAGCTTCTCACTGCAGGGGCTTCTGTTGCAGAGCATGGGCTCTAGGTCTTGTGGGCTTGGTGGTCGTGGCTCCCGGGCTCCAGAGCACAGGCTCAGTAATCGTGGTGCCACGGGCTTACTTGCTCCACGGCAAGTGGGATCTTCCTGGACCAGGGATCAAACTTGTGTCTCCTGACGTGGCAGATGGACTTTCCACCACTGAGCCACTAGGGAAGTTCCTATATTCATATTCCATCAGGATATATTATTTTCAATATGCTGCTGAACCCTATCTACTCATATTTTATTTTGGATTTTTAAAATCGACATTAATTAGGAAGATTGGCCTGTGGATTGCTTTCTTTTTTTATGTGAAAACTTCGTCAGCTTCAGTACCGACATACTCGCTTCCTAAACAGAATGAGGAAATTTTCCTTTTTCTGGAACAGTTAAGGCAGCATTGGGATTATCTACGTCTTAAAGATTTCATAGAATTCTCCTTTGAAACCCTCCGGAGCTGGTGCTTTTATTTTCATTTTTCAAAATTTTTGGCCATACTGCAAGGCATGTGGGATCTAGTTCCCCAACCAGGAACTGAACCCGGGACTCTTTCAGTGAAAGCACAGTCTTAACCACTGGACCACCAGGGAAGTCCCTGGAGTTGGTGCTTTTTTAATATATATGTATACATTTTATTTATTTATTTGGCTGCACTGGGTCTTAGTTGTGGCCTTCAGGATCTCTTAGTCACAGCATGTGGGATCTAGTTCCCTGACCAGGGATAGAACCCAGGTCCCCTGCACTGGGAGCTTGGAGTCTTAGCCACCGGACTACCAGGGAAGTCCCCTGGTACTTTAAAAATAACTATTTCTTATTTCATCTAAACAAATTGATCTATTTAGACCTATGTTTTCTAGAATAATTTTTTTATTAAAATTTTTTCTAATTTGTATTGAAGCACAGTTGATTTACAATGTTGTGTTAGTTTCAGGTGTTAGCACAGGGATTCAGTTATACAGAAACATATGTATATACTTTTTCAGATTATTTTCCCTTATAGGTTATTACAAAATATTGAGTATAATTCTGTGCTATACAGTAGGTCCTTGTTGGTAGCGTAAGTTTTGAGAAATTATTTCCCCAGATTTTAAATGTACTTGCAAAAGTTGTGCAAACCAGTCTCTTCCGCTTTAAGAAAACTATGGTTTTTCAGTAATTTCCCCATTTCTGACTGCATAGAGGTGCACACTGCCTTTCTGCCCTTTGTTTGGGTCAGGCATCTGTGTCATCATCAGAATGTGTCATTAGTTCTGCCAGTTTCAGCTGAGCTTGGCCATGTCACAAATAATTTGATTTCGTGATTTTTCTATGTCTCCTAATTCCATCAAAAATCCCATTGGTGGGCGTCTTGTTTTCCACTCTATTCCCTGCTCTATTTAATTTTCCAAAAGCGCACAGATTGAGAATCAAACTTCCTACCAGGTCCTGCTGAAGCCATCCTGCAAGACAGACTTCTGATCAAGTGAATAAGCTGAGCATGATCTCTGGCTACATCTGACTCACTCTGATGTGAGGGATATTCAAACATTTCACAGCAAAACGGCAAAGGCTGAAAGGTGACAACCCGTCACCAGAAGTCAAAAGACAGATTCCTGAGGAATAGTCTGAGGGTCAGTTCCACCCACACCACCTGCTTTGTGAATCTAGGAGGGACAAGTCAGTTCTGCATTTCGTAACTGCTGACAAAAGAATCCCAGGTTACGGACTTCCCTGGTGGTCCAGTGGTTCAGACTCTGCACTCCCAATGCAGGGGGTGTAGGTTCGATCCCAGGTTAGGGAACTAAGATCCCACATGTCACATGGTTCAGCAAAAATAAATAAATAAATAAAAAAGAAGCCCAAGGAAGGGGTAACAGCACAATATAGCTACCGAGTCAGCATGCACTGTGGCCTCGTGGACGAAGATATCAAACCAGCCTAATGGGATCTGCAGAGCACGGGGGACTCTGCTGGTGCAAGAATTCTTCAGTGATTGATTGACAGTGTGATGTGTGGAGACCGCTCAGGGGTGAGAGTTCCACTTCAGTTCAGATGGACACACACATTACAAGACTACTGCTCGCCAGGCACTTGGGCAGCTGCTGGACCACCAAGACGACTCTCGTTGTTGGCAAGGAAGTACTTCAGTGAAGACGGAGGCAGTGGTCCCCAAAAGGAGTTACCATCTTTAAAAGATGTGAGCACTCCACTCGCAGAAACGTACACCGCCACCCATGCCCACTGAGTCAGCTCCTAGCTTATAAATTCGTTCCTACATCCTATCCGTTCTTGCCAGGTAACAACTGTGGGTCTGATCTTGGAGGTGACTCAGGCTTCCCCCCAAGATGCAACCACCCAGGAGGCCCAGTGTGAAAGCAGCTCCCACCGACCATCTCTGCTGCAGATTTACATCCCAGGAAAACCTCCGCACTCACCGGTCCTTGGTGAAAACGTAACCCACGACATCCTTGCAGCCTAATAACAGGACACAAAAGATGACAGCAAAGAGCCCTGGAGGTCAGATGGCAGAAACACACGGTGAGAAAGGGAGTCTGCAAGGAAGGGCGTGGGGGCTGTGGGCACGTCCCCGAGTCTAGGCACCTGTGACCAGCAGGGCGACAGCGGAGGACGTCTTGGCCTGCTCGATGTCCCCGGCCCCCAGTGCATTCCCCACCCGGACGCTGGCGGCCACGCTGAAGCCTGTGGGGACCTGAAATGAGGAGGGGACCTGCCGGTGATGCTCAGAATCAGTCCTCCAGTTAGTCCTACACGCACACGCACACCTGTGCTTACCTTGCTCCTTCCCACACCACGGGCCCTCTGTTCCCACCTCCAAGGTGTGTTTCTAAGGTGACACTTGGGGAGGACAAAGCCCTTCAGAATGTCCAGCTGATGCTTTCAGTAAAAGAGAGTCAAAGGGAAGCCTTTGACGACCAGGGTTCTCCAGAGCATCAGCACCCTCTTCCTTCTTCTGGTTGAACAACATCCTGCCCACGCATGGGGTCCACTCAGCCATCCCCGGGCACATGCCTGGGCACGTGGGACACTGCCATCTCTTGGCAATCATGAACAGCACTGCTAGGAACTTCAGTACAAACATCTGTTTTCATTCCTTGGGGGTTTAACCTACAAGTGTCACCGAGTATCCAGAGGCAACAGAGAAAGGCGGGAGTGGAGCTCAGCCCTTCCTTCCTGCAGCACCATCACCTTTATCCCTTACCTGTCCCCACTGCATCTGTGTCATGAAACAGGAAAAGAGTTGGCATGTTTGACAAGCGTGCCATCAAACCGAGTCCTTTGGATTGGGACCGCATTAGGAGTCGGAGGACCGGCAGCGACCCAGTCCTCTGGACTGTCTCCCCAAGGCCCTCCAGCTCGCAGGGAATACCCCCTGCCATACCAGAAGGACTCTCCCAGGCTTCAGGGTGAAATGTGCCCTTCAGGAATCATCTCGTAACCTGTACGTGCTGAACGCCTGTGCTCAGCACTCTTTGGAGGGAAGCACACAGCCCTGCCCCAGGACGGGCTTGTATGCTCACCATGTACACAATGACGGCCAGCTCATATGCGACGGACTGGGCTCCCAGCTCCACCATGCCGAGGACACCTGCGGGAGAGGGACAGGTGACCGCGTGCTTCCCATGGGCCCTGGCTGTCCCCCAGCCACCACCGGCCGGCCCCACACTGACCACTCAGGAAGCTCCCGATCTCATAGGCCCACCACTCGATGCACAGCATCAGCATGCTGGGGATGGCCAGGCGGAAGAAGGGGCCCCAGTCCTGCAGGCACTCCCAGGACCAGCCTGCAGGCAGGACACAGATGCGGTCAGTTGTGACACAAACGGCTACTGGGCGGGGGCTCAAGCTGGGACAGGAGTCATGTCCAGGCAGGAGACAGGTGGCCTTTACCTCCCCAGGTGTCCTGGTGCAGCCTTTTGGTGAGGATGTACAGGAAGAGCAGGAGAGCCAGAGTGAACTGGGAGACCGTGTTGGCCAATGCCGAGCCCCTGGGCAGAAGAGAACACACTGAGGGGTGGGCCCCGCCCCGGCGCCCTGCTGGTGACACAGCAGCCCCGGGTCACCTCCCCCCAGAGCAGCACCCCCGCAGGGTCCAGAGTGGCCCAAGGAGGAGGGTTGGCGCGGACACCCCACCCCGCCCTGGAAATCCACAGGAGGCCGCCCCGCTCCCTGACCCAGGACTCCCCAGGACTCACATAACCCCAAGATGCATCTGATAGAGGAACAGGTAGTTGGCGAGGGCATTGACCAGGTTGGCAGCCATGCCGGTCACCATCTGGGGCAGGATGATTCCCTGAAACAAGAGGCCGTGCTGGAGACCCATGGGGACCGCTGACTGCCACCCGAACAGGCGCCCTTATGGCCAGCAGGGCAGCTGTCACAGGCATGCCCATGCTGCTGCTCCCATCCACCGGGCACTCCCTCCTCTGGGTCAGCCGGAAGGGCATCTTTCTGGCCACAGACACGCGACAGGAGAGAGGGAAGCGGCAGAGGGGGAGAACGAGAGACGGCTCGTGCACAGGAGCAGTGTGAACACGTCACCTTCCCCGGACACCTGGACCAACGCTGAAGGTCAGGAACTAAGGGGACGCTATGACCCTGGGGTGGGGGACAGAGCTGAGCAGCTCCAGGCCTCCCACATCTCTGACCGACTGAAAGCATGAGAGTGAAGCGACACGGGACCAGGGCTGACATCTCTCCTCGCAGCATCAGGACAGAAAATGGATGCAGAGAAAGTCGGCTGTGACAAAGGCAGGAAGCACTGCTTCCCCCGACTGGAAGGGGCCGCCTACCGCAAGGGGTCACCTCACTGTACAATGTCACCTTTCAGATGAGCAGAGAGAGATGTGGTGTGTATGGACAATGACTCGGCCATGGAAAAGAATGACATTTTGCCATTTGCAACAACATGGGTGGACGTGGAAGGCATTATGTTCAGTGAATTAAGTCAGAGAAAGACAAATACTGTATGCTTTTGCTTATGTATGGAATTTTAAAAATAAATCAGACTAGTGAATCTAACAAAACAGAAACCGACTCACAAGCACAGAGACCAAACCAGTGGTTACCAGTGGAAGAGGGAGGGGGAAGGGCAATATAGGAGGAGGGAATTAGGAGGTAGAATCCACTATTAATATGTGTGAGTTAAATAATCTACAGGGACACACTGCACAACACAGGGAATGTAGCCAGTATTTTATAATAACGATACATGGGAATTAAAAATTGTGAATCACTATACTGTACGTCTGTAACTTACAGAATATTGTACATCAACTATACCCCAATTTTTAAAAAGTGCTACCTCTTTGTAAAGCATCATGCCCAAAATAATAGGCTGTTTGAAATGCTGCTCTTTGAAACCACAGTATAAATCAAACATCTCGGGACTCCCCTGGTGGTCCAGGGGTTAAGTATCCACCTGCCAATGCAGGGCACACAGCTTCAATCCCTGGTCTCGGAAGATCCCACATGCTGCAGGTTAACTGAGCCCGGGTACCACAGCTGCTGAGCCTGGGTGCTAGGGCCCCGTCCCCACAACTAGAGGAAGCCCTCGAGCAGCAGTGAAGACCCAGTGCAGCCGTCATTCATTAATTAATTTTAAAAAGCAGTCTGGATTTCCCATGGGAGCCACAGCATCTCTGGACACAGCAATCGGGGAGGGAGGGCTTGGTCGCTCTGCAGGGCAGGCGGACACTGGCCGCTTATCTTCGGCTCCTCTGCTCCGCCCTCCCTTCACAACGTCCTTCAGATCTCCCACCCCACCTCCACCCCAACTCTGTGCCCTGAGACCCATACTCCCCTGGCTGCTCTGCATCCTGTGGGCTCATGGCCGCGGGCTCAGAGGCCAGACCAGGACCTAGCCAAGCACTGTTTACCAGGAGCCCTGGTCTGTTTCAGCAGGAGAGGCAGGTGACCCGATGTGCATTTCAGGTAGAGGCTGTGGGACCACCTGGCAGAGGGGGCCTGGGTGGGAGCCCACCGAGGGAAAAGAGGAGAAACAGCAGAGGCACCGAGGAGGGCCTGAGGCTAAGGCCCCCAGGCCCCGGCCCGTTGCACAGCCCCCTCTGCATCCCCACAAGCCTGCCCCTCACCTTTCTGCATCCTCCGTCCTTTAGTGACCCCAGTAACCTGTCCTTCACGTGTCCCGTAGGCGGCGGCTCCATCCTTTCCTTTTCTCCTGCATCTAGTCACCCTGGGCAACCCCCTTCCATGTCCAGGCTCCCACTGCACCCCCCCAGTCTGGGTTGCACCCTCCTCTCCTTCCCACCTCAGGAAACCCATGCGTCCTCCACCACTCGAGTCACCTTCCTGACCCCTCGGCTCAGGATTCCTTCCTCTAGGAAGTCTCTCCTGCCTCAGGGCCTTCAGGGAGGGGTCCTCACACCCACTCCTCACTCGACCACTCAGGAGCCCCACGTTTGTTGGGGGGCGAACAGGGCAAAGGCCCTCAAAGGGGGTAACAAACTATGAGGGGACAGCCCAGGGTCCAGGGCACACGCTGGTTTCTGCCTCTTTACAGGCATTTCAAGTACACAATTCTGATGCTAATAAAATGTGGAACTAGTGGAAACCTTGTTCCATTACGAGGATAACACCTTAACATTAAGGATGTTAAATAGGTAGAAAGCTTCCTTCTCCACCATCCTGTCCCTGACACACAAGCTCGGGAGAGCCTGCCCTCATGGGCTGGTACCCTACCACCACCTGGCACCCTATTTATCTGGTCCTTCTGGAAGGAAGTCGACGGTCCCACACATGACTCCACACCCACGGAGCCGGGCTCTGGCCACTGCTGTTAGCCACCCACCAAGAGTCCTGATGACACGAGGCACCTTCCATCGTGGGGAAGGGGGTGCTTTCACATCCCCGGATGGCTGGAGCTGAAAGGTCACCCCCCAACCCCTCTGGAGCCAGGCGATGGTGCAGGGCCAAGAATCCTCCCTGCTGGCCCACCAATAACACTATTTCCAAATGGAAACTGGATCCGACTTTTCCAGTGCCAATAACAACCTGTCCTTTCCTTGACTCCTCAGCCCTGCGTGCACCCCTCAGGGAAACACCCCACAGGGGCTCCAGATAGGCGAGCCTCTCCACCCAGTCTCCCTGACCCCTGAAAGGAGAGATGCTCTCACGACCACAGGACAAGAGAGTCGAGTTACCTGGTTGAGCAGGTACTTTACTTGTAACGTGTAGAGAAAGGTCGCCTGCAAGACAACAGGGGACAGAGGTCAGCATCCTGGCCAGCCTCACAGTGGAGAGCTGGGACCTCGGCCGGCCTGCCCTCTGCTCCCACGGGAGGCCCAGGTGGAAGCCCTCTCGGGAGGCTCAGGGGCAGGATGGGAACCCCAAGTCCGGACATCTCTCTTATGGGCGAACATGATCTAAGCACCCCCAGGGGAGCTGGGAGAGTGGTTTCCTTGGGTGCTTGGCTGGGATTCTCCTGGGGGCACTGGGCTGTGCAAGAGGCCCGTGCAAACTCTGGATGGGCGCCCCCTTCTATAGATTAGGCTGCAGTCCTATTTGGTGGAATAGACTCAAGAATATTCAGTTCAGGGACTTCCCTAGTAGTCCAGTGGTTAAGACTTCAACCTCCAACGTACAGGGTGCCAGCTTGGTCCCTGGTCGAGTGCTACAATCCCACATGTCTCAGGGCCACCCCCCCAAAAAAAACCCAAAACATAAAACAGAAGCAATACTGTAACAAATTCAATAAAGATGTTAAATAAATGGTCCACATCCAAAAAAAATCTTAGAAAAGAATATTTAATTTAAAATGAAAAAATAAAGACCATGATCTCAATTATGAGGGCAAATGACTGCTTCTGAGGTCTGAATTACATCCCCTCCCAGTTTGTATGCTGAAGCCCTCATGCCCAAGACTTTACCATATTCGATAAAGTCTTTAAAAGTGAAAATGTTAGTCGTTTCTGACTCTTTGCAACCCCATGGACTGTAGCCTGCCAGGCTCTTCTATCCATGGAATTCTCCAGGTAAGAATACTGGAGTGGGTTGCCATTTCCATCTCCAGGCTATCGTCCCAACCCAGGGATCGAACCTGGGTTTAGATCCTCCAATCTGCATTGGAGGCAGATTCTTAACCATCTGAGCCACCAGGGAAGCCCAAAGTCAATTAAGTTTAAATGAGGCCACTGAGGGGGACCTGATCCAGCAGGACTGGTGCCCTTCTGGGCAGACAAGCAACACTGGGGGTGGGCCTCCATGCCAAGGAGAGAGGCCTTGGAGGAAACCAGCCCTGACACCTTGACCTTGGACCTGCCAACACCTGAGACTGTGAGAAATAGGTTTCTGTTGTCTAAGCCTTGATATTTTGTTACAGCAGCTCAGCAGACTAATCCGGCCACGTGTTTAACTAAATGAAATAGCTGTGCTTATTCAAGGGCCCCCCTGAACACTAACACACACGTGGTTTCTATGCCTCAGGCTTAGCAAGCAAGAGCCTCAAAGTTCCGGGCGAGGCCCCTGGGGGTCCATGGTGGCAAGGATTCACCATCTACAGAAGAAGTCTGAGCTCCTCCCCGTGGGTGAGCAGAGGCCCCTTCTGCTACAGGAGTGGGGACTCTGGCCTCTGCAGCCCTCTTGACCCTGGTGTTTCTTGAGGGACAAAGGTTTGTGTCTTTCCCAAGTATGATGAAAACTACGCTTCCTTGAAGGAGCCAACTCATGTGGGCATCATCGCAGGGCTGAACCAGATCCCTGAGCTCAAGGCATCTCTGCTGCCTTTTTACCCATGAATCTCAAGGAGGGACACCCCTTACCCCATGGACACTTACAGGAAGAGCTGGAATGAAGATCATGACATAGGTCTGGGTAAGCCTGTGCAAGGAAGAGGGAAAAAGTGACAGAGTGCTCCGTTTCCAGGGGAAGGTAGGCAGGACACAGCAACACTACCTTCACACGTTTGGCTCTTCCTAAACATACAGGCTGAAGCTGCTGGAGCACCATCAGAATCTACACAGAACATGTCATCCTATGACCTGAGTGATCATTCTTGGTTCTCCCAAGTCTCTCCAGGTCCAGGACAGGGGGTTCAAACTGGGCGCCCTGACTGGGTAATTCTTGCTGTGGAGGCAGTCCTGTGCATCCCAAGATGTTCTGGAGCATCTGGTTTCTACCAGCAGTGACACCCCCATACCAGTTCTGACGTCCAGAAACATCTCCTACCATTCCAAATGTCCCCTGGGTTCAGAGCCACTGGTTGAGCAGAAAGTCATAAAAGGTCTTTATCAACTAAACTAGCGGCTCTCAAACCTTGTGTCACATTTTAAAATCATCTAAAAGAGCTTTGAAAGACATGGACACCCAGGCTGCACCCCAGGCCAATTAAACAAGAATGCTAGGGACTTCCCTCGTCATCCAGTAGCTAAGACTCTATGCTCCCAACTCAGGGGGCCCAGGTTCGATCCCTGGTCAGGGAACTAGATCCTGCAACTAAAGATCCCACAGGTGGCAACCAAGATCAAAGATCTCATATGCAGCCAAATAAATAAATATTTTAACAAACAAATGAAAAGAACAAAATGCTGGAGGAGGGCACCAGGTCAGGGGAGCGTTGTTGTTATTGTTTTTCTGCCACACCATGCAGCTTTCAGGATCTTAGTTCCCCAACCAGGAATCGAACCTGGCCCTTGGCAGTAAAAGCACAGATTCCTAACTGCTGCACCACCAGGGAATTCCCCAGCGATGGGCTTTAAAAGCATTCAGGTGATTTTAATATTGACCAGGGCCCAAAATCACAAAACCAGGAACCAACACCATGAACCACCATTTCACGTGAAGGGTGTTCGCAGATCATATTTCACCCAAACTATTTATTGAAAGTTACCCAAATGAGGAGCGGGTACGTTATCCCACGGGCCAGGTAGGGAGAATCGGCTGAGGACAGCTTAACCTGCTCCTGGCGCGTGGCTTGTCCCTGGCCTTGGGAACCCCCCGAGCCTGAACCTGGCCGGCACCATCTTTCTGCTGGGATGGACCTCTCCTGCCGGGGGGTGGCCCATCTCACCTGGACACGGCCGGGTCCTGCCTGCACAACAGCAGGATGAGCTGGGTGTTGAGGAAGAGCGCCCAGCAGGGCAGGCAGCTGAGCAGCAGCACCAGCACGCCCCGCTGCAGGATGACGCCCACGTGCTTCTTGTTGGGGCTGCCGAACGTCTGCGTGCACGGTCAAAACCAACACATTAACACAGAAACGGCACCCTCACTGTCCCTCAGAGGCCTCCAATCACGCCCCGTGAGAGACAGATGGCCGCAGAGACTGCTACATTTTAGGTATCAGTGGTTCTCAAACGCAGCTGCTCATCAGAATCACCTAAGGAACCTTTCTTATATCTCTGATATTTCATTGTTAGGGTATAGAAACACAACAGGCATATTAATTTTGTGTCCTAGAACTTTACCAAATCCACTGATGAGCTCCAGGTGCTTTCTGGTGGCATCTTTAGGATTTTCTATAGCATCATGTCATCTGTAAACAGTGACAGTTTTACTTCTTCCTTTCCAATTGGGATTTCTTGTATTTCTTTTTCTATGATTGCTATGGCTGGCACTTCCAATACTATGTTGAATAAAAGTGGAGCAAGAGGGCATCCTTGTCTGATTCTGACCTTAGAGGAAAAGGTTTCAGCTTTTCGCCACTGAGTATGTTAGCTGTGACCTTATCATTGTTGTTTGGTCGCTCGGTCATGTCTGACTCTTTGCAACCCCATGGACTGCAGCACACCAGGCTTCCCTGTCCTTCACCATCTCCTGGAGTTTGTGCAAACTCATGCCATTGAGTCAGTGATGTTACCTAACCATCTCATCCCCTGCTGCCCCCTTCTCTTGACTTCAATCTTTCCCAGCACCAGGGTCTTTTTCTCTATGGTCTTTATTATATTGAGGTACGTTCCTTCTGTGCCCATTTTCTGAAGATTTTTTATCATAAATGGATGTTTAATTTGGGGAACATTTTTAAATCATTGATGACAGGGGCTTGATAAAGATAAGTCTGGACTTAACTGGTCCAGAGTAGGTTCTAGACACCAATAATTTGTAAAATCTCCCCATGTCCATGTAATCCTAATGTGCAGTCAGGGTGGCTTCACCTGGAAACCTATTAGAAATGTGATGTCCTGGGCCTCCCCCTCCCCAGACCTACTGATGCAGAAACTTGGGGGTCAGGGAGGCACTGGAGCCAGTTCCCATTGCTTACAAAACCCACCATGCACATCCCTCCCCCGCCAGCTCAGTGACATCTTGGGCAGCTTGAAAGTAGCCACTGGGACCAGCATACACAACCAGTCAGGACATTCCCCACCCCACCCCCGAGACCTGGTTCTTCAGGCTTGTGGCTGGTGGGGGACCCCCAAGTGACTCTGACACACATGCACGTGTGAGGACCCCTGGACATACCAAGCTCCACAATGTTGGAAGTGATAAAGGGACTTTCACAAAACATCCCCTATCTGTCAAGATGTAGCCGTAGAACAGTCATGCAGAAAAATACCACTTCCCAGACCAGGGAGACCTGCGGCCACACTTTGGAGGCAGCAGGAAAGCTGAGAAATGTGGCAAGGGTTTGCCCTGGGGGTCTCTGCCCTCCAACTGGGGTGGGGCAGGGGGAGTGACCTGACCTGGGGCCGCCACTCACCTGGGAGATGAGCGTGTCACAAGCAGAAGACAAGCCGAACCCCACTGATACACCAGTAACGTTGACCACCTGGGAACAAACCAGGGAGGAGGCTGGGGGCAGGTTCCCCGTCTGCCCGTCAGAGCCCCGGAGCCCTCAGCACTCTGTCCGGAGCCTGTGCACAGACCTCCCCGTGCCCTGAATTAAAGGACAGACACAGTGTTGGGAGGAAAGGACAGTCAAAGCCGTGGTGACCACACTGCATTAGTCTTTCTTAGGCATTTGTTCCCCAGGTTTTGGGCACCTTTTGCCCAGGTTCCGAGGACCATGAACCCTTTTAAGGGACCTGCGGCATGGTACAGAGCAGTCCTGGGTGAGCCGCCCACTTGCTAGTGACCAAGGATGACCCACACAACACCCTGAAGGACTCTGCGAGAGCAGGAGCAAATCTCAGAGCCAAGACTCATGCCTTCCAGCATCCACAGCACCCCCAAACCAGGGAAGTCTGAGGCCCTGCCTGCCTCCACCTGCTACCCCCCAAGTCTGCAGGAGGCACCAGGGACAGCAGTCCCCACCAGGCCCAGCCCAAAAGCACTAGCTTTCTTGCACTTCCGTAGCCAAAAAAGAACTGTGGGAAGCTTGCTGAGTTCCCCAAACATCCAAACATCAGAGACCAAAAAGGATAATTAAACCAGGGTTGTCCATGCTGCTCCCTGAAAGCAAAGCAAGCCACGAGCCCCTGGGGATGGTTCAGAGCACCTTGCAGGCTCAGAGGTGGAAAGTTCAAATGTCCGATGGACCAGGTGTGGGAGGCCGATGCGTGGCTTTCAGAGGACACACCTGCAGCAAGAACTTCAGTGAAACGTCTGCTGGCCCAAGTGAACAGGCCAGCAGGGCCCCCAGGCCAGCAACCATGGCTGAGGGCAATGACGCCTCTCTGTGGCTGTGGGGCTCACATCTGGGGTACAGAGAGGACTGGTGCCTCCTGATTTTTTTTTAATTTTTATTATTTAAATTTTTAAAGTTTTATTATTATTTGGGGGGGGGGTGGGCTGAGCTGGGTCTTTGTTGTGGAGCAACAAGGGATCCCCACCAGGGATCCAGCCCATGTCCCCTGCCCTGAAAGTCAGATTCTAAACCACTGGCCTACCAGGGAAGTCCCTCCTCCTGGTTTCAGGTTTGGACCCGGGCACCCAGGGTTTCATATTCTGGCATCTCGGGATAAGAAACAAATCAAAAGCTGGGGGAGGGGGGAGGGTTTCTACTGGTGAACAATTCCCTTCTCCCAGATGTGGGGTCAGGGTGGGACCCAGAGCTCCAGGGACGGCAGACTAGCTGGCGTGGCAGACAGGATTCTGGCCCTCCAGAGACGCCCCATCTGGAGCCTGGCACCTGAGGAGACACATACCTGGGGTGGCTCCCTGGGGAAGGAGAGGTAGGCTGAGGATGGAAACACGGTCACAGCCCTGCCCACACCTGGAGATTAGTCCAGTGAAACCCCTTTCAGATCAGTGGCCTCCAACAGTGAGAGATTCAGACACGTATGTGTCTTCCCTGAAAACCCTAAACTCTGATCATCTGTAAGAGCCGCAGGAGCAAATGAACACACAGACGGCTTCCTAGCTCTGAGCTGGCCAGCCCCGTACGTACAGCAATCGCCAGTGTGACAGCGTCCAGCTCCAGCTTCCCCAGGTGCCCGCAGAACACAGAGCTCACAAAACCAATGAGGAACACCATCAACTGGGCCAGGAACTGGGAAGAGACAGAAAACACGAAGCTGCAGGCGAGGGCTGCCATGGCAGTGGAAGGAAGGGGCGGGCCTCCCAGGTGACCCCACCCTTCCAGGGTGGGCTCGGACCAGAGGTAAGGAGATCTGGCTTGCACGGAGCCTCCGCCAGCTCTCACGGGCAAACGAGCAGCCTCGGGTGGACTTCTTGAAAAATATGCAAGTTCATTTGCTACCACCAGTATCATGTTTCTGAGAACTTCCAACTTTTTTAAAATTTATTTTTCACTGTTGATTCTCATACCATAGACTGCATGCCTATTTTTCCTGAAATTTCTAGAGGCTGCCTCCTGGGATGACCCCATTGTTATCTCAGATTCCTCCTGAGGGCTGAAGAGAACAGCTTTCAACTGCCAGTAGAACAGTCCACGGAGAGGAACTCCTGAGGCAGACCTGAGGCTACCTCAATGGAAGGCCAGTGGGGTCTGGAACGATGGGGCAAATCATTACCAGTCTGCCAAGCATCTCAGATTCCACAAAGCCTTTAATATGAGGGCAAATGCAGCTTGGGGAACACGGACTCATTCTCCCTCACCATTCCAGAACTTCCTGCCTCACCTCTGGACACTGACTTATCTCCTCAGGTTAATTTAAAGCCACCTTCTGTGACCTGCCAGACCCCGGAGGTGCAGGACTTCCCGGGAAGCCCATCGACCCTACACGCCCCTCTCAAAGTGCACACCCAGGGTTCAGGGAGCTTGTGCAGGTCCAGCCAGCGCTGCTGCCGTTCAGTCCTTCGAGGGCGAAGGCTCCCCCGGTGAGCTCACGCGAGGCTCCCCGTGACCCTCTTCCTCACCTCTGTTGACCCACACTGCCATCGGCCAGCACCGCAACCACCCAAGATTGCCACATGGGCATCGGACCCAGCCCTGCTGGTGATGGTACAGGTGACCGCCTGCTTTCCCTCCCTGCACCTGGGGACAGACAGGTGCATTCTGCAGGTGGACCAGATCAACAGACCATGAGAGGCCTGCTCTCAGCCATGTGTGTGCACGTGTGCATCCATGTGTGTGCATGTGCGGGGGCGAGGGTGCAAACATCTCCACATTGAATTCCAAACCTCAACCCAGTTCCTGCTTCCCCCACTGCAGAGATCAAAGTTTCGCACTGCAACTAGAGAGAAGCCCCCGCCCAGCATGCTAGAGAGAAGCCCACACAGCAGTGAAGACCCAGCACAGCCAAAAATAAATAGAAATTCTGAAAAAGGTTGATGTGAAAAACCCAATTCTGTAGACCCTAAAGTCAGAACCAGGGGCCCCCTAGGCCTGTTCCCAGGAACTGGCCATGACTAAGTGCTGTCCCCACCCTACAGATATTTTGTGGTTTCATTCACAGAGTTGGTGTCTCTTTGATTGTGAATTTATATTAACTGTAAAGGGCACAAGGACCTTATTGGGGTAAATTCAGCATCGCTATCAGTCTTTTCAGTTTGTTTTTTTTAAGCCTTTTTGTGCGTAAACTGCATCTACTTCTGCTTTATTGACTGTGCCAAAGCCTTTGACTGTGTGGTTCACCATAAACTGTGGAAAATTCTTCAAGAGATGGGAATACTAGACCACCTTACCTGCCTCCTGAGAAATCTGTATGCAGGTCAAGAAGCAACAGTTAAAACCGGACATGGAAAAATGGACTGGTTCCAAATAGGGAAAGGAGTATGTCAAGGCTGTATACAGTCACCTGCTTATTTAACTTATATGCAGAGTACATCATGAGAAATGCTGGACTGGAAGAAACACAAGCTGGAATCAAGATTGCCGGGAGAAATATCAATAACCTCAGATATGCAGATGATACCACCCTTATGGCAGAAAGTGAAGAGGAACTAAAAAGCCTCTTGATGAAAGTGAAAGGGGAGAGTGAAAAAGCTGGCTTAAAGCTCAACATTCAGAAAACAAAGATCATGGCATCCGGTCCCATCACTTCATGGCAAATAGATGGGGAAACAATGGAAACAGTGAGAGACTTTATTTTTGGGCTCCAAAATCACTGCAGATGGTGACTGCAGCCATGAAATTAAAAGACACTTGCTCCTTGGAAGAAAAGCTATAACCAACATAAACAGCATATTAAAAAGCAGAGACATTACTTTGCCAACAAAGGTCCATCTAGTCAAAGCTATGGTTTTTCCAGTAGTCATGCATGGATGTGAGAGTTGGACCATAAAGAAAGCTGAACACTGGAAAACTGATGCTTTTGAACTGTGGTGTTGGAGAAGACTCTTGAGAGTCCCTTGGACAGCAAGGAGATCAAACCAGTCCATCCTAAAGGAAATCAGTCCTGAATATTCATTGGAAGGACTGATACTGAAGCTGACCCTCCTATCCTTTGGCCACCTGATGCAAAGAACTGACTCATTGGAAAATACCCTGATGCTGGGAAAGATTGAAGGCAGGAGGAGAAGGGGACAACAGAGGATGAGATGGTTGTTTGGCATCACTGACTCAACAATGGACAGGAGTTTGAGCAAGCTCTGGGGGTTGGTGATGGAGAGGGAAGCCTGGCATGCTGCAGTTCATGGGGTCACAAAGAGTCGGACACAACTGAGTGACTGAACTGAACTGTCATAAACTGTTGCAAACAATAGTCATAGGTCTGTTTTCCCCTTTTTCATCAGATTTCAATATTTCCAGAACACAGTGTCCAGAAAACTCCGCAGGACACATGTAAGCTGTTTCTGTGGCTTCACAGGAAAATGCACTTGTCTCCTCCATGGTCAGGTCTCTGGGCTGCTTCCCAGGTTTTGCTGATACAAATTGCACTGCACAGAATGTCTTTCTTACTTGGGTGGGGCCAGACATTTTCTTAGGGTGAATGCCCAGTGCACGGGTGGGATCAGCTGACCCTCTCAGAGCAGAGGCTGGGAAATCCAGCTGAGCTAACCCATGAGTGCATGTGTGTGTGTGTGTGCACACATATGTGTGTGTGTGTGCGCTCAGTCGTGTCTGACTCTTGTGACCCTATAGGCTGTAGCCCGCCAGGCTCCTCTGTCCATGGGATTTCCCAGGCAAGAATACTGGAATGAGTTTCCATTTCCTCCTTTAGGGGACCTTCCTGACCCAGGAATCAAACCCACGTCTCATGCAGAGCTAATCCACTCAACTGTTGGGTTGAAGGTAGGTCATCCCAGTGGTGCAGTCCTCGGATGGCCAGACTTCCCACACCCTAGCCTCAGGGGCGGCGGGGGTCCTGGCTCCAGGGTTCTCGTTTGCTAACCACACACCTGAGATCACCTGAGGGTGTTGTTGGTCAGAAGACCCATGCCCAGTCCCACTTCAAGAGACAGAGTCCAGATGTCCATGGGGCTGAGGGATCTGTCTTTCAGCACACTCCCCCCACCCCCACCCCGCTATACTCGTCCAATCAAGAGGGGGCCGTCAAGGACCAGACCTACAGAACCTACAGGGCTTGCTGCTGGGCCCACAGGTTGTTCCCCCAGCACCTCAAGGACTCCTGCCTGGGGTTCAGACAGGGCTAAGTGGACAAGAGAGATGGCCTGGCTGTCTTTGCATGTCTCTGCCTCCTGTCATGGAGACCCTCATTTTCTGGCCAGGAGGCTTTGGGAGAGTGCCCCCTGGGGCTGGATGCCAGAAGGACAGTGGGTGTGAGCCTGCCTGGTGTGCCGTACCAGCCCAGTCACCAGGGATCCATCCTCACCCCATCCAGGGATGCAAGGAAGGTCAGCATCAGCAGCAAAGTTGGCCTGGCAGGATGCCAGGTCACTGGGTGCACATACCCGAGGTAAGTGCAGGCAGAGGGGTAGGCTGGACACCCAGCCCCCAGTCACTCAGCCAGGTCAGAAGCCCAGTCAGGACCCAATCACCTGACTCTCAGAAGGTCGATTCTCCAATATAGTGAAAATGAGTATGCTACCCAAAGTAATCTATAGATGCGATGCAATCCCTATCAAGCAACCAATGGTATTTTTCAGAGAACTAGAACAAATACTTTCACAATTTGTATGGAAATACAAAAAACCTCAAATAGCCAAAGCAACTTTGAGAAGGAAGAATGGAACTGGAGGAATCATCCTGCCTGACTTCAGGCTCTACTACAAAGCCACAGTCATCAAGACAGTATGGTACTGGCACAAAGAAATATAGATCAATGGAACAAAATAGAAAGCCCAGAGATAAATCCATGCACTTATGGACACCTTATCTTTGACAAAGGAGGCAAGAATATACAATGGAGAAAAGACAATCTCTTTAACAAGTGGTGCTGGGAAAAAACTGGTCAACCACTTGTAAAAGAATGAAACTAGAACACTTTCTAACACCATACACAAAAATAAACTCAAAATGGATTAAAGATCTAAACATAAGACCAGAAACTATAAAACTCCTAGAGAAAAACATAGGCAAAACACTCTCCAACATAAATCACAGCAGGATCCTCTATGACCCACCTCCCAGAATATTGGGAATATAAGCAAAAATAAACAAATGGGACATAATTAAAATTAAAAGCTTGTGCACAACAAAGGAAACTATAAGCAAGGTAAAAAGACAGCCTTCAGAATGGGAGAAAATAATAGCAAACGAAGCAACTGACAAAGAATTAATCTCAAAAATATACAAGCAACTCCTGCAGCTCAATTCCAGAAAAATAAACTACCCAATCAAAAAATGGGCCAAAGAACTAAACAGACATTTCTCCAAAGAAGACATACAGATGGCTAACAAACACATGAAAAGATGCTCAACATCACTCATTATCAGAGAAATGCAAATCAAAACCACAATGAGGTACCATTTCACACCAGTCAGAATAGCTACGATCCAAAAGTCTACAAGCAATAAATGCTGGAGAGGGTGTGGAGAAAAGGGAACCGTCTTACACTGCTGGAGGGAATGCAAACTAGTACAGCCACTATGGAGAACAGTGTGGAGATTCCTTAAAAAACTGGAAATAGAACTGCTATATGACCCAGCTATCCCACTGCTGGGCATACACACTGAGGAAACCAGAATTGAAAGAGACACGTGTACCCCAATGTCCATCGCAGCACTGTTTACAATAGCCAGGACATGGAAGCAACCTAGATGTCCATCAGCAGATGAAAGGATAAGAAAGCTGTGGTACATATACACAATGGAGTATTACTCAGCCATTAAAAAGAATACATTTGAATCAGTTCCAATGAGGTGGATGAAACTGGAGCCTACTATACAGAGTGAAGTAAGCCAGAAAGAAAAACACCAATACAGTATACTAATGCATATATATGGAATTTAGAAAGATGGTAACGATAACCCTGTATGCAAGACAGAAAAAGAGACACAGATGTATAGAACAGTCTTTTGGATTCTGTGGGAGAGGGAGAGGCTGGGATGATTTGGGAGAATGGCATTGAAACATGTATAATATCATATGTGAAATGAATCACCAGTCCAGGTTCAATGCATGATACGGGGTGCTTGGGGCTGGTGCACTGGGATGACCCAGAGGGATGAGATGGGGAGGGAGGTGGGAGGGGGGTTCAGGATGGGGAACACATGTACACCCATGGTGGATTCATGTCAATGTACGGCAAAACCAATACAATATTGTAAAGTAATTAGCCTCCAATTAAAATAAATAAATTTATATTAAATAAATAAATTTGAAATTGAAAAAAAAAAAAAGGTCAATTCTCATCCACTCCTTTGGAGCACTGAGTACAGGCCAAGCACGGGAGCACAGATATGAGTAAGGTGAACACCATGGCTCCAGCCCCACCCCAGGGAACCCAGGGCATCACAGGGAAAGATGTTCAACACGGAGCAACACAGCGGATCACACAAGACGGGCACTGCAGACAACACAGGGGCCCAGGAGTCACAGAAGTTTCTGCCGAAACCTGGATGGTGAGCGGGCAAGTGAAGGGGGCCTGTCTGTCTGGGAGAAGGTTCCAGGCAGGAGTGGGTGGGGTGTGAGGGATGGCTGGGGCTGGGAAAAGGTGAGGGCAGGGGGCAGCTGGATTTGTGGGATCTTAGTTCCCTGATCAGGGACTGAAACTGGGCCCTTGGCAGTGAAAGCTCAGAGTCCTAACCACTGGACTGCCAAGGAGCTCCCACCTTCGGCCAAGGTTATTTTCTGCCTTCAGCAAGTCTGCTCCTGCGACATCTTACATAAGGCCACTGAACACCCCCAGCTCCTCATTCCCCACCAACAGGGTAAATCGGAGATCAGCCTGCAGGTTCGTGGGCAGGAAGCCAGCCTCTCAGATGCCCTTCTGCTTGGGGAGCATTGTCACTAGTCTTTGTCCTTCAGCCCTAGACCCCCTCGACTCTCTCCCAGGTGAGCCTGTTTCCATGGAGATGGAAACCCGTGCCCTCTGCCTGGGCCTGGCTACCCCAGATCTTTTCCATCCTCACCAATGCACTGTACTGCCTGTGTCCCTGAGGGGCACGCAGGTCCTCTTTGGGATTAGTCTTCAGGACTGACAGTTCAGTCTGGTGAAGAGAAGCTGATGACGAGGAGAAAACTCAGCTGAAACACCGAGGCCAGGTAACCTCAACAACTGCCTTCCTGCCCCAACAAACGCACACTTTACCTAAATCTTTAAAGGAAACTGTGGCCCAGCCTCTGTTCAGATGCGCACGGCTCATCTCACATGCTTGCCTTTGTGTTCTGCATTATTCTCTCTTTACAGCCCTCATTTAAAGCTCACTGCAGGTGTGGTAAGTCCTAGTCCCTCAACCTGATTCCTGCATTGGATCCTCGTGGGTCAGTGTCGATATGAGAGGCCCGGAAGGGACAGGGTGAACCGGAGACAGAAAATCAGAGAGAGGAGCCCCAGACCAGGGTCCTACCTAATGGACTGTGGACCCTCAGAAAGTGAAGAGGGGGACCCTGAGCAGGCAATGAGGGGCAACTCTCCCCTCCCTCGTGCCCCCAAGAAACAGAAAACCCAGAGGAGAGGAGAACAGAGACAGAGAGGGACCAAGAGGGGCCCGTACACAACCCAATTAAACAGGTGTCAGAACTCTACGATCCGACTGCGTAAAGCAGTCAGACAGAAGCAGTCCCACAAAGGGCTGCGAGGAACATTTTCCAACTCTCCGGTTATTTCAGATCATTTCAGAGACTTTTCCTTTCATTTGTCTCGGTTTTCTGTTTTTTCTACAAGGAACATAGATTATGCTTATAATTAACATTGTCACAGGCACACACACACAGGTGTACAGAGAGAAAGGGTGGGAGGCTGCATGTCAGCCATGTGCTCACCATCCCTTCAGACCGACAAGGGGACTGGGTGACTCTGGGGGCCAGCAGAGACAGGGGCCTGCCCTGGGAGTGGCTGCATCTCAGAGGCTATCTTGTTTAGTTATACATTTTCGGGGTGGTGTTAGTGATAAAGAACTCACCTGCCAATGTAGGAGACATAAGAGATAAGTTTCAATCCCTGGTCAGGAAGATCCTCTGGGGGAAGGAAATGGCAACCCACTCCAGTGTTCTTGCCTGGGAAATCCTGGGGACAGAGGAGCCTGGCAGCCTATGGTCCATGGGGTCACAAGACGGACACAACTGAAGCAATTTAGCAGAGCAATAGCAGCTTTGCGTGTTTAGTCACTCAAGTCGTGTCTGACTCTGTGACCTCATGGACCCAGGCTCCTCTGTCCATGGGATTTCCCAGGCAAGAATACTAGAGTGGGTTGCCATTTCCTCCTCCAGGGGATCTTCCCAACCCAGGGATCGAACCCGAATCTCCTGCATTGGCAGGCAGATTGTTTACTTCTGAGCCACTTGGTAAGCCTTACAGAGACCTTTCTCACAGTAACCTGTGAGATAATGTTGGGCCAAGCATGGTATTATTATCCGCATTTTATGGATGGATTAACTGAAGCCGGAAGGTGTTACCAGCTGACTCAGGTTCACATAGCCATTTCCTAACCTCCCTTCTGAGGTCAAAGCAGAGAACTTGACTCACAAGTAAGATTCCTAACCAGGTGTTCTCTTCCCTCTGCTGCCAACAGCTCCCCGCTAGATGGATTTTCAAGCCACGGCTTTCTCCCGGCCTCATCCATGCCACCTGGTACAGCACAGTGGGCCTCCCAGGATCCCACACACAGCGGGGTCACCATCAGGTCACTCCCGTCCGCCCCAGCCTCTGCAGGTGCGGAATGTCTCAGCATCCCAGAGCCCAGCAGCTTGTGTGTTAGTTGCTCAGTCATGTCCGACTCTCTGTGACACCGTGGACTGCAGCCCACCAGGCTCCTCTGTCCATGGGATTCTCCAGGCAAGAATACTGGAGTGGGGAACCATTCCCTTCTCCAGCCCAAAAGCTTATTTTCCCCTTAGAACCATCCCAGGTTCTTCTTGTCTGAAGAAGGGGCTCCCCTACCCTGTTGATCTGAAAATCACCCAAACTGGCAGGAGAACAATGATGAGATTCTGGTTTGTGGGTGTTGCGGTTTCAAAATTCTAATTACCTTTAAATAGAAAGCACAGAAAGAGTCTTAAACTGACAATGATAACGGAGAAAGAAAGAAAAAAAACCCTCAGCCCCAAAGAGAACCACATCAGAAACGGTTTAAACACAAGACTTGGGGGAGGGCGTGTGGGGCAGGATGCTGCTAGTTTCCTTGGGCAGAGGCCTGAAGATGTGGGTCTAAAAGACACTGCTCTCGCCTGGAGTTACTCCAGAGACGCACGTTCACGGCCGGAATCAACGGCTAGTTTTCGGTGTTCTCCGCAGTGTTTTGCGGTTCTGGTGGCTTCTGCCTGCTCCTCGGGAGCCCTCATCCAGAGAAGGCTCCAGAGTGGGAGACTGGACGCGCCCGGTCCCACTCCCTAGCTGTCCAGCCGCGCAGGGCGGCCAGCGCGGCCCGGGCGCACGCGAAGGCGCCCGGACCTGCCCGCCTCCAGGCTCCCGGGACCGTGGCCCCGCGCGCGCCCGCCCACCTCCTCCCGCTAGCTCTGCGCCCGGGGACCGCCGACCCTGGACCAGCCCCCGGTGAGGCCCCCTACTCACCGCGGGGCCCGCCAGGAACAGGAGCGCCCGCAGCTCCCGCCGGAGGTCGGCCAGCCGCAGACAGCGCGGCGCGCGGCGCTCCGGGCTGAGCGCCCGAGCTCCCGGCCCGGGTGTAAGCTCCTCGGCCGCCTCCATGTGCCGGGCGCCGGCCACGGGGAGCGCGCAGGAGGCCGAGGGGAGGACGGGCCGGCCAGCCGCGCTCCAGTCCCCGCCCCAGGCCGCCCGCCGCCCACCTTGGGCTCGCCCCCGCCGCCCGGCCCAGGTCGCCCGCTTCGCTGGCAAAGGCCTGCCAACTCCGGGACTCCGAATACAAAGTTGAAGGAAGCTCCGGAAAGAAACAGAAATTGGAAAGCGCGGCGGGGGCTGGGTCCTCGGGCCCTTGGGAGCCAGGCTCGCCGGCTCCGCGCCTCCCAGGGCTTGGGGTCTGAAAGCCTCGTGGAAGCGAGGGCGGGCTGGCCACTGAGGGCCCGCGCCCGCAGCCAGACACCTCCGGCTCCGGAGCGCTTTCTCTGCACACAGGCTGGGAGACCGCACAGGACTTGACTGTGCGGACGCTCTTCTTCCCGCCCCACCCCGCCCGCGTGCGCCGGTTCTTTAACTTAGACTCTGCCAGGATAGCGCACAAGGCCACATTTTCAGGCTCCAGGACTCAGGTTCTCTGGTCTCGGATGTTTATCCAACAGCTGGATAAGGGTATTGATTTTTAAAATGCTCCTGAGAGAGTTGTGAGTTAAGTTTTATTGTGGGCAAAATGAGGATTATAGCCTGGAAAGTGACATTTCAGAGAGCTCTGAGGAACTGCTCCAAAAATGGGAGGTGGGGGTAGAAGGGGGTCAGTATTATGCACTATTTTAGTGAACGGGCCAGTGTGCACTCAAGCACACTCTTTGGCAAAGGTTTGCTGCTGGTCAGGAGCAGATGTCCCCCTTCATGATTTTAGTGTTTTTCTAGACATGAGGAGATGCAAGAATTAGGCTCGTAAAATCTCCTGAGAATATCTTCTGAAGGCTTGTTCTGCCAGGATTTTCCCAGAGCAGACAGCCTCGTTCCTGATCTCCACTCTGAAATCCTTTCAGCGTGTGATGAAGGCTGGGGCTGCAGTGGCCAGTGACTGCATCCTGGTAGAGGCAAACGGCCAGTGCCAAGTGTTTGTTGGCAAGGGGACCAAGAGGCTACGTATCAGCAAACCTGGGCTCAGGACACACCACCGGGGTCTATGGGGAGAGCACCAGCAACTTGCTGGTCCCTCAGAGCCTCAGTTTTCCCATCTGTGAACTCGAAACCGTATCTACAACTGCCCTTTGGGGTGAGGATTAAATGACATGATAGGGTCCAGTGGTTGGAACTCTGCACTTTCACTGCCAGTGACAAGGGTTCCGTCCTCCCCCGTGGAACTAACATCCCTCAAGTCAGGTGGCCAAACAAAGAATGTATCTTTTTTTTAAAAAATGAGATGGACTAAGTGCTCTCAGCCTGGTTGGTACAGGGTAATTGCCTAAGAAAAGTTAGCCACCAAAACAAGAGTGATTTCAGTAACAGTCAAAGTTCCCTCTATTTTAAGAGGCCCAACTTTAGAAAAAGGAAAACATAAATCCTGAGAGGGTCACACAGCTGGAAGTCTGGCTTCAGGGATTTACAACAAGGTCATAAGTGTTCTGCCTCCGCATCTGTCTTCCCCGCCCTCTTATCTCAACCATTTAAAAAATTAATTAATTTTTATTTCATTTTATTTTATTTTATTGGGTGCGTGGAGTCTTGCCTTCACTGAGGCATGTGGGATGTTAGTTCCATGAGTCTTTCATCGTGGTGTGCAGGCTTCTCTCTAGTTGCAGCGCTCGGCTTAGTTGCCCGGCAATGGCATGCAGTATCTTAGTTCCCCCACCAGGGGTCGAACCTAGGTCCCTTGCACTGGAAGGCAGATTCTTAACCTGGACCACTATGGAAGTCCCCTCCCCACTATTTGCTCTTCACTCCTCGGCCTCATCTTTCTCTGTAGGCAGCCCCTCTTTGCTTGTTCAGGAGGGTAGCCTCCCCCAATCCTCATTCCCATCTTTCCTACCTTGTGATCCAGATAATAAGACCCTCCCCACTTCTCTTCGGGACCAAACAAACTAAAAACAGAGAAAATTGGTTGGCCCTGTTTAGGTTTCCTGCCCACCTTTGCCACCCTGGCTGGGGAAAAAGGGTCTTGTTTGGCTGGACCCAAAACCTTTGGCTCAACTCTATGCCAGAAAGGTTGGGTGCTGTCTGTCACTGGCAAGAGTCCCACCAGAGTTACACGGAGGGTCCCACCAGACAAAGATGCTAGGATGTATGCTAGATCTCCAAGCCCAGCTCTTTAAGTCTTCTGGTATCCTGGCCAACATTAGAAGTCATGAAACAGAAATGTGATGTATAACTATTGAGAAGAGATCAAAGCATCGTTCATGGTTATAATTCCAGATGGTCCAAAGAAATTACATGGGGATAAAGCTAGTAGGATTAATTAAAGGAATTTTAAAAGTTGCTACACTTAAGTCCTTCAACAGATATGATCAGTCCTTTATGTTGGTAATAACATATATGAGAATACTGGAAGGAGAAAAGCCTCTTTCACGATTGTTGTTGTTTAGTTGCTTAGTTGTGTCTGACTCTTTGCGACCCCGTGGACTGAAGCACTCCAGGCTTCCCTGACCTTCACCATCTCCTGGAGTTTGCTCAAACTCATGGTCCATTGAGTCGGTGATGCCATCCAACCATCTCATCCTCTGTTGTCCCCTTCTGCTCCTGCCTTCAATCTTTCCCAGCATCAGGGTCTTTTCCAATAACTCAGTTCTTCACATCAGGTGGCCAAAGTATTGGAGCTTCAGCTTCAGCATCAGTCCTTCCAATGAATATTCAGAGTTGATTTCCTTTAGGATGGACTGGTTTGATCTTGCTGTCCAAGGGACTCTCAAGAGCCTTCAAATAAACCCTCCTGTGACATGGAGCATTCCCAACTCTTCAAAGGACTGTGGGGACTTCCCTGGTAGTCCACTGGTTAAGAATCCTCCTGCCGACACATGAGACACAGGTTCAACCCCTGGTCTGGGACGTTTCCACATGCAGCGGAGCAACCGAGCCCACTCACCATAGCTACCGAGCTAGGGAGCCACAACTAGAGAGCAGTCCACACACAGCAACAAAGACCCAGGGCAGCCCAAAATTAATTAATCAGCTAATTTAAAAAATAAAGTACAATGGGACTGTGTACAGGGACTTCCTTCCAAAGAGCACACCATGGAAGGGTGTGTGTGTGGAGGGGGAGACAGTGACTTTATAGCAAAGAAACCTGGCAAAAATGACCTCGGCCCCATGACCAAGGTTAATATCAACAGTGATAAATCAGGCTCATAGTATGTACTTAAGTATGTACCTAGGGGTGCTGTAACTGGTGGCTTAAACCAACAGCAGTGTATTCTCTCATAGTGCTGAAGGCCAGAAGTCTAAAATGCAGGAGCTGACAGGGCTGGTTCCTTCTCTGGGGCTTGGGGAGCATCTGCTCCAGGGCCCTCTCCTGGCTTCTGGGAGTTGTTGGCATTTCTTGGCCTCTGGCAGCATAATTCCAACCTCTGCCTCTGTGTCTGTTTTCTCTCCTTAAAGGACACCAGTCACTGGATCAGAGCCCACCCTAACCCATGTGACCTCATCTTAACCTCATCACATCTGCAAAGACCCTATTTCCAAATCAGGTCACATCCTGAGGTTCCGGGGGACAGGGATTTTGGGGGAGGAGGGCATCTTGATAGGATGTAATGAAAATGGCACTTTAACTCTGTGGTCTTCCTCCCCAAAACCATAACTCTCCAGTCTAATCAACTGAAAAACATCAGGCAAATCCCAATGGGGAAATATTCTATGAAAATACCTAATAAGCACTCTTCAAATCTGTCAACGTCAACCCAAACAAAAACATTCTGATAAACTGTCACAGTCAAAAGGAGCCTAAGATAAATGAGGACAGAACGTGCCATGGTGCTTGAGTGGGACCCTGGGACAGAAAAGGGACCTTAAGCAAGAACTAAGGAATCTGAGTTAAGTATGGACTTCGATTAGTAATAATATATCCATAGCAATTCAGCTCTTGGAAGTTATTGTTTACACAGACCCATAGCACCTCCCCACTGCTAGAGCCAATAGCTAGAAAACACCCTCCAAAGATTCACCTCTGACAGCAGGTAAAACCACTGTGTCGTTTTGGGGGATCTGGGGAACACTTTGAAGTTGTCTACTTGCAAAGCCACCCTTGTAGCTTTCACCTGTCTTCTGTGGGTTACATTTCATAGGGAATAACATGCCTACAAAACTGTTTACTTGTCTCTGTCTTGGTGTCCTCCATTTTTCATCCACTGGGATTAAAAGAATCAAAGTGAAAGGCTCTCTGGCCAGAGCACAGGCATTTCCGTGCTGTGTGTTCATGTGTGCTAAATCCCTTCAGTTGTACTGTGGCAGAGCTTCAGAAACAATGCCTGAAGGCTTCCCTGCCGGTCCAGATGTTAAGAATCTGCCAGCCAATGCAGGGGACAGGGGTTCAGTCCCTGGTCTGGGAAGGTTCCATGTGCCCGAGAAGCAACTGTACCCCTGTGCCACAGAGCCCTCGAGCCACACCCACTGAAAGCTGTGCTCTACGACAAGAGAAGCCACTGCAGTGAGAATCCCATGCACTGCAACTAGAGAGCAGCCCCTGCTCACTGAAACTAGAGAAAGCCCGCATGCAGCAACAAAATCCAGTGCAGCTAAAAATAAATACATACATTTTAAAAAAATTCATAACAAGAACCTTAACATGAGATATGCCGTGCCAAGTCGCTTCAGTTGTATCCGACTCTTTGTGACCCCATGGACTGTAGCCCACCAGGCGCCTCTGTCCATGGGATTCTCAAGGCAAGAATACTGGAGTGGGTTGCCATTACCTTCTCCAGGGGATCTTCCCAATGCAGGAATTGAACCTGAGTCTCCCGCATTGCAGGCAGATTCTTTACCATCTGAACCACCAGAGAAGCTCCAGGAGGGGAGGTAATCTGGAGGTAATTAATGTGTCATGAGGTCACAAGGGCGGAACTTGACAAGAGTGGTGGCCCTAACAGGGGAGGAGAGATCTCCGGGCCCACGCACGACCGAGAAAGGCCCTGCGAGGACACAGCAAAATGGTGGCTGTCCACACACCAGGAAGAGACTCCTCACCAGGAACTGGGTCAGCTGGCACCTTCTCTGCGAATTCCAGCCTCCAGAACCGTGACAAAGGTAATTTCTGTTGTTTAAGCGAAAACCCAAGGAGAAAAGGAAAGATATAAGCATCTGAATGCAGAGTTCCAAAGAATAGCAAGAAGAGATAAGAAAGCCTTCTTCAGGGATCAATGCAAAGAAATAGAGGAAAACAACAGAATGGGAAAGACTAGAGATCCCTTCAAGAAAATTAAAGATACCAAAGGAACATTTCATGCAAAGACGGGCTTGATAAAGGACAGGAATGGTATGGACCTAACAAAAGCAGAAGATATTAAGAAGAGGTGGCAAGAATACACAGAAGAACTACACAAAAAGGATCTTCAAGACCCAGATAATCATGATGGTGTGATCACTCATTTAGAGTCAGACATCTTGGAATGTGAAGTCAAGTGGGCCTTAGAAAGCATCACTATGAACAAAGTTAGTGGAGGTGATGAAATTCCAGTGGAGCTGTTTCAAATCCTGAAAGATGATGCTGTGAAAGTGCTGCACTCCATATGCCAGCAAATTTAGAAAACTCAGCAGTGGCCACAGGACTGGAAAAGGTCCGTTTTCATTCNTAACCTCAGATATGCAGATGACACCACCCTTATGGCAGAAAGTGAAGAGGAGCTAAAAAGCCTCTTGATGAAGGTGAAAGAGGAGAGTGAAAAAGTTGGCTTAAAGCTCAACATTCAGAAAACAAAGATCATGGCATCCGGTCCCATCACTCCATGGGAAATAGATGAGGAAACAGTGTCAGACTTTATTTTTGGGGGCTCCAAAATCACTGCAGATGGTGATCGTAGCCATGAATTAAAAGACGCTTCCTCCTTGGAAGAAAAGTTATGACCAACCTGGATAGTATATTCAAAAGCAGAGACATTACTTTGCCGACTAAGGTCCTTCTAGTCAAGGCTATGGTTTCCAGTAGTCATGTATGGATGTGAGAGTTGGACTGTGAAGAAAGCTGAGCACCAAAGAACTGATGCTTTTGAACTGTGGTGTTGGAGAAGACTCTTGAGAGTCCCTTGGACTGCAAGGAGATCCAACCAGTCCATTCTGAAGGAGATCAATCCTGGGATTTCTTTGGAAGTAATGATGCTAAAGCTGAAACTCCAGTACTTTGGCCACCTCATGTGAAGAGTTGATTCATTGGAAAAGACTTTGATGCTGGGAGGGATTGGGGGCAGGAGAAGAAGGGGACGACAGAGGATGAGATGGCTGGATGGCATCACTGACTCGATGGACGTAAGTCTGAGTGAACTCCGGGAGTTGGTGATGGACTGGGAGGCCTGGCGTGCTGCGATTCATGGGGTTGCAAAGAGTCGGACACGACTGAGCGACTGAACTGAACTGAACTGAAGACACTCCGTCTTTGACATATTTTGTAATGGCAGCCCAAGCTGACTAATACAACAGCCATAAGCATGTCATATCACTGCCTGTGATCCTATGTAACAACATTCTCTTTCCATCACATCACCAACCCCCACCTTAATCCAGGACTCTGGCAAGTGCCTTCCTCTGGGAGTTCATAATCCTCGAAACAACCCTGGATGGGTTACTAATCTGTTTCTTCAGTAGGGTAGTTCACCGAGTCTGTCAGCTGAGTCACTTGCCCAGGGCTAAGTGGCTAATGAGTGGCAGAGGAGGAGTCTGCAAATTACTTCTCCCTGGTTCCAGAGAAGGTGGAATAAAAGCTCATAATTTTACATCAGGTGATGAGGAGATAGGACTATCCAACTCTGCTCATCTGCTCACCTGTCATCCAGAAAATGGGTTGTGAGTATCTGTTGTTTCTAGGAACAAAACACTGAACTTGCAGAAATTCCATGGAGTCAGATGAGAGAAATGGCTCAGAAATGAAGATGTCGTTTCTCCACTGCCAGGGGGCATCCTAGCCCCTCGAGCCTATAAAATGTATGCATTTATATTCATGTGGGTTGTTTCATTCTTCCCTCTGAGGAGCCTCGAATTTATGTAGGAGAGCATCTGCAGATCACCCGGAGATGTTTTTTAAAAGCATCTCACATGTACAGATGTGATAGTTGGATCATAAAGAAGGCTGAGCGCTGAAGAATCAATGCTTTCAAACTGTGGTGCTGAAGAAGGCTCTTGAGAATCCCTGGGACAGCAAGGAGATCAAACCAGTCAATCCTAAAGGAAATCAGTCCTGAATATTCATTGGAAGGACTGTTGCTGAAGCTGAAGCTCTACTACTTTGGCCACCTGATACGAAGAGCTGACGCATTGGAAAAGACCCTGATGCTGGGAAAGATTGAGGGCAGGAGGGGAAGTGGGTGACAGAATGAGGTGACTGGATGGCATCATCGAATTGATGGACATGAGTCTGAGCAACAAACTCCATGAGATAGTGAAGGACAGGGAAGCCTGACGTGTTGCAGTCCCTGGAGTCACAGAGAGTCAAACACAACTGAATGATGAACGAGGGGTCAGTGGCGCTGGGGTGGAGTCTGGGTCTGCATTTCTCCTCCCAGGCAGTCTCTGCTGCAGGTTTGAGGACCACACTCAGAGTAGCAAGGCTGAAGAGAACACTTGAGTGTTAATGCTGGATGGGCCTTAAAGAGTATCCATTGTGTCCTATTTATTTATTTGGTTGTGCCGGGTCTTAGTTGTGGCATGTGGGATCTAGTTCCCTGACAAGGAATGGAACCCAGGCCCCCTCCATTGGGAACCCAAAGTCCTAGCTCCTGGACCCCCAGGAAGTCCCTGATATTAAAACAGGAGGGAAGGAGCGGGGTACAACGTAGATGACTCAGAGTCCTAGACCTTGATCCTCAGTATTTGCTAACTGTAACACATCAGCAAGCTAAATGACACACCCAGAGGCACCATGAGAGTTCTAAAGTCAACCATCAAAGATCAAAAAGTCTATGTATGAAGCAGGGGACCCAAAGCCCGTGCTCTGGGACAACCTAGAGGGATAGAGTAGAAAGGAAGGTGGGAGGGGGATTCAGGATTGGGGGGGCACATATATACCTATGGCCAGTTCATGTTGATGCATGGCAAAAACAATCACAATATTGCCAAGTATCCTCCAATTAAAATAAATAAATTTAATTATTTAAGAAAAAAAAAACAGAATAGTGAAGAACTTGGGGGAATAAAAGAAGTGAGAGGTAGCCCAATCCCTGGAAATCTCTGCCCCTTCCCCAGAACAATTGGAATAATCTTCCCCTCATTAGCCTGTGGTTTAGCCTGTGACACCACCCAGCCCTTGAAAGCTCACCACACGACATCTCAAGGCCATACTCACCCTTTGACACAGCCCACATTCTGTCTGTGGAGTGTGTTTCTCTGAATAAATCCACTTCTTATCTCTCATTTTGTCTCTCACTGAATGCTTTCTGTGATGAGACATCAAGGACCTGAGCTTCATTAGGTCCTGAAACCAGATCTGTGATCTTAGTTGGAAGACTGTGGGTTTTGGCCAAGTTCAAGTCCCTATCTGAGGTAAATGGTTTCAACATTAAACTGTACATGATTTTCTCCTGTTACTCTGTATCTCTTAGACCAGCCAGAAGAACCTAGAAGGGCAGAGGAAAACATTTTTCTCCCTGACAGAGTCTTTTGTCAAGAAAAAGCCACTTCTCACCCAGCCAGCTTCTCCCTAGAGATGCCATCCCAGCGTGTAAACACTTCTGAAGTGCCAAACAAAGAGACAATTCGTTAACACAACTTTGTGAATCACCTATGCTCTGGTATAAAATTTAAGATTTGTTTAAAGAGGCTATTTGATCATTTCAAATTTTACTATCAAAACTCATACTTGTACAGTTTGTATCAGTACTATGCTAACATTATTATAGTGTTAATTCAATTTCAAAGAAAAATGAACACTTCGGATCTCTAAGATCTCAGGAAATAAGATATATTTTTTAAAGTTTTTTAGCCTTGCTGTACGGCCCACGGGATCTTAATTCCCTAAC